>JAPYYX010000665.1:0-19542 GCA_030522605.1 Cremastinae sp. B BG-2022a | reverse complement strand
TCGAAAATTGAGTTTTCATTGAAGTTGAAAATATCATATTCTTTTTTTGAGAATTTTTGTCAACGTCATGTCAATTGTCAAAATACAAACGAAATACATTACATCCAGAATTGACTATATCCTTAATTCTTGAGGACAAATAGGACATGATGAAGTTCGAAAATTGAGTTTTCATTGAAGTTGAAAATGTCACATTTCTTTTTTGAGAATTTTTGTCAACGTCGTGTCAATTGTCAAAATACAAACGAAATTACTTCCAGAATTAACTGTCCTTAATTCTTGAGGACAATGAGGACATGATGGAAGTCCGAAAATTGAGTTTTCATTGAAGTTGAAAATGTCATATTTCTTTTTTGAGAATTTTTGTCAACGTCATATCAACTGTCGAAATACGAACGTGAGCAATCTGTTCCTTTGACTGAAAATTTAAAATTTGTGGTTAAACTGATCGATGGCTGATTGCTCAGAGTTCAATCATCGATAACCTGTCACGTCCACGTCATAACACATATGAAATTTCGATATCAACCAAGAATCATGGAATTTACATTTAAGCAGTGGGAGTGAGATAATTTATATTTCAGATTCCGAACTTGGGAAATTTGTTCTTTTGGATGCAAATGGAAAATCCACAGTAAAATGTGTCGATAATTGTAATTACTCGAAGTTTCATTATCGACCATTACTCATGCACTTGTCAAACACGAAATTTTCACATCAGAGATAAAAAAATCGTACAACAATTTATATTTAGAAATAAAAGACATTGGATAATAAATCTCATCTGAGTAGTATTTTATTTTGTATCTAATAAAAAGTAAATAAAATTAAAGGTAATTTTAGAGTCATCGCTTTTTTATAGATCCCTCTCGTATCAAACAGATGAGAATAAAAAAAAAAGAAAAAAGGAAAGAATTCGAGTAATTTACATCTGAGACGTGAAAAACGTTACGCAATGAATCTTTAACTGCTCTATAATTTGAATGAGACAATAAAAAGGAAATTATTTAAAATGATAGAAAAATAAATATAAAATTAAACGTAATTTCAGAATCGTCACTTTTTATAGATCGTTTCCATTTCCAGGGATTCCACGTTCCCGCAATCAATGTAACTTTACGAGCCTTTTATAATAAAGTATATAGCGTCTGGTACGATTTGCTGGCATATAGGACGATTATTGTTCCACATAGCACATGCGATATCAGCAGAGTTGGATAGACATGGAGGCAGGAACGAGAACTCGGGGACTATTGTCAGCGAACGACGCTTTGAGAGGCGTCGAATATGGCGAACCAGTTATCCTCTCAGGGCCTTTTCTCCTTCGTATCTCTTCTCGAAAAAAAAGGTTGAAAAAGTGAACGAGGGAGATCGGAGAGAAAGAGCATAGCAAAGATCGTCGAACGTCAAGATTTTACGACCCCTGGGTCCCCCTCTCGAAAATTCTGTTTCACGAATCGGTCCTACTGCGCCTCAACAGGACATTCGAAAGGTCCTTGGGGATGCTTGTACACGAAGAAATAAAAAATTTGTAATTTTAAATAATTCAAAACAAAATAAAATATTTTTCTTTTGCGAGAATCTGTATTCATTTAGTAGCAAGGATATGTTTTTTAATGTGGGATTTTTTAACAAACTTTAAGGTGTTTTGAAGTATGTAAATCAATTCTAAACTAAGTTTCAAGCATTTAAATAAAAACGAGGACTTTGTGAGTCTTTGAATAATTTTTTGTTCATTTTTGTCCAAAAAATTAATTTTTTGGGATAAAAATCAGTAATTTTCATTTCGTACAGAAATTTTCGTCATAGAACAATTTTATAAATAATTTTTAAAAAATATCGAGGAAGTAATTTTTTTATAACGATACGAATTAATCTTTTTAGTCCATTTTTCAAACAGTTTTTCCCATGTTCCGCGTCAAAGGGAGAAAAGTTCGCCGACTTTTGCATGCAGCCACTTTTATGAATGAAACCCGTTTATATCCGGCCGTGGAGATAAAACCGTTGGAGAACGAGATGGAAGATTAAGGTAGTGAGGCGTAGCATAAGGCGATGAGAGAATTAAGCAGACACATAGAGGAGAAAAAGAGGAAAGACAAGAAAAGAAAATTGGAATTTTTTGCTACGGGAGTCGAGAGAGGAGAGCGACGAGGAGATAGAATGAAAAGAGAGAGGAGGATAAAAATAAAAAAAGGATAAAGAAAAAGGAAATGACGAAGAGAAATTAATGAAGAGAAAAAGCGAAGGGAAATAAAAGGAGTGGACAAATAAAATTCGGTAAAGGACACAAGGAGAAAAAGCACGAAAGAAAAGAGATAATGAAAAAATAAAAATAAAATAAAAAATCGAGAGAGAGAGGAAAAAAAAACCAAATTTAATCGTCGAAGCGTTTTTAATCCCGTCGCTTTGTTGCTGGAGAGCTCTCAGCCGGCAAGATGCTACAACCGTCGACTTTCGCTGGCTGCGAAAATTGAGAAGAAAATACAAAGCCACCTTCTCCATGAGTTTCTTTTTTTTTATCTCCGTGCTTCCCTTTCTCTCTTTCTCTCATCTCGTTTCTTCCGCTCCATCCGGATTAGTGCGCTTCGATATAGAAAACATGACTGGAGTTAGCATCGACTTCCTCGCGCTAAGTGCGCTCGCTGCCACTTCGCTCTGTTTGCTGTATCTCCCGTCGCTCAGTAGTGCAACGTTATTTTCGTCCGACATCCAGACACGTTCACTCCCCGAGTAAATAAAGCGCTCAGGGCTCGTTTATCGAATTTTATCGCTTCGAAAAGTATTTTCCTTCATGCTCTAATAATTTGTCAAGATATATTGTTACTACTGAATGATTTGTTGGCTAAAAATTTCGAATTCAGTGATATAGAGTTATTTCGGTCAGACACAAAAAATGTTTAAAATACATTTTAATACCGGATTTAAAGTTTATTGAACATGGAAAATGTGTTTTTTGTCATAATGAATCGTAATAAAGTTATTTAATATTGTATCTAATTGAAAATAACATTTCGAAGTGATACGAATGTTTTTTGGTCAGACACTTCGTGTTCGGTACGAATAACTTTATTACGTTTAATAATTATGGAGTTAATTTAATCAAATGAAGTCGATTCACGATGAATATGTAAAGTATCTATTTTTATTAAGCGCATTCATAACATAACGAACTGAAATGATATCTACGTGGAGCCAATATTGATTAACTTTCCCAGAATAAAATAAAACGAATGACACGAGCTGACGAATGAAACGAATAAAAATCATGGTCGACGTAAAAAATCAGAGAAACCGGAAAAATGAAAATTTACCCCTCATTCTATTATAAAATTATACAATGAAGAAATAAAAAATGCAAATACCGAGAAATACGAATTGATACTCGATAATTCAAAAAAATTCAGAAACAAAGAGAATAAATGAACAAAGGGAAAAAATATTAAAAACTTTGGTTGTCGAAAAATGGAAAATGGTTCATCCCCGTGATAAGAATTTGAATTTCTTTCCACAGAAAAGTTTACATGTACATTCGTGATTATGCCAGTATATTTTGCCTCGCGAATATTTTGAGATTAAATGTGTGCTGTCCACGTGTATGTAAACTCAAATATGTTAACGGTGGGATGTGTGTGCGTTTAATGGTGTTTTCCTACGATGCTGAAGTCAACGTGCCTTTGCATAAAATGACGAAGAATAAAGAAAAAAAAAGCAGAATCTCCTGTTGTTTTTCGTTTTTTTTTCGTTCTCTTAGTTAGCTTTTTCCTACTCCAGGCCTAGAATCCATTGCTGAATAAACTCAGTGACAACGGATCGTCCGCGATAGCAATCCCGGACGGCAAACGAGCAAATCCTTCGCTACACCGAGTCATTACGTTTCCATGCTTTTAAGTAAATGGACTCTCCTGGCGTAAAATCTACGTATAATTAGATTAACCTCTGATGATAAGCTTTTTATATGGGCTACTTGTATTAGCATATTAAAAATTCATGACTGCACAGAATTATGAAAGTTTTAATAGACTGTAATATAAAATATTTCGCTAAACATATTTTTGGGCGGAAAATAAATAAATGGAATAACCTCTTTACTTGTATAAATTTTTTTTCATTTTTTTGATAAAAAATTTAAGTATTAAAAAAATTAAATAACATTGGATAATTAATATTACATTACATTACATTACATTAATATTACAATGACATTTGAAATAATTGTCAAATAAAAATATTGCTCAAGAATAAAAATAAAATATCACAAAAGCTTTGAGCTTAATATGTTGAGTGTCATATTAACTCATTACATGAGTCCTGAAACTTTAATCGGCCGTCTGTAATGTAATATTAATTATAATTAATATTACGTTACATTATTATATATTACTATGTTATATATTGTATATTATTATATTACATTACATTACATTACATTACATTACATTACATTACATTACATTACATTACATTACATTACATTACATTACATTACATTACTATTACATTACATTAATATTACAATGACATTTGAAATAGTTGTCAAATAAAAATATTGCTCAAGAATAAAAATGAAATATCGCTAAAACTTTGAGCTTGATATGTTGAGTGTCATATTGACTCATTACATGATTCCTGAAACTTTAATCGGCCGTCTGTCATTGAATCTGTAAAGATCGTGCTCGGCCCGTCACGAAAGTTGATCCTAAACGCGCGAGTCTTTACCCGATATTTATTACACCAGGCTCGGCATCGACCAGAGCTCATATCGATCCTGGCGAGCCCGGGGAACGAAAAATTGCCTCGCTGAATAATGGCCTGTTCACCGATAACCATCCCGGTCTGTAGAACCTCCAATCATAAATTTCTATCCCACATTTCGCGAAAAGTGTACCTCGTCAATTTGAACGAATAATTTAAAAACCTGTCCGAAATGTAAAAAAAAATCGACAACGTTTTAAAAATAGTTTTTCGTTCACAGGCTGTTTCAAAAGTTATCGTTTTTTACTTGAGCTTTATGAGGGATTGAAGTTTGACCAATTGGAGAACGCCACGTGGTGAGAAGTCACGTGACTAGCTCAGGATGGGCTCGCGCTTCTTTTCTCGATAACTCCTCAACGAAACGTCCAATTTAAATATGCCTGAAGAATATTTATTTTTAAATCTTAGAATCTCATTTTGTCAGCAGAGCTGTCAATTTATGGTAAAATTAATCAACAGTATTATTCTATTTCGAAAAATAATTTTTGAAATTTTTTAAAATTTATTCTTAACTATCAATTGCAACAAATTATACTCTGAGAATTTTCTTTATGAAACATATTACGAATAATCGTATTATCATGTCACAAAAATTGCAATTTATAAATTATTATAAACAAAATAAAAAATAATTAAAAATTCGTAAAAAAAATTCGACGACCGTATAAATCCTTAGCATGAAATGGATGAAAATTTGTAGTGAAGTTTGCCGTAATTTAATCCTACATAGCAAAAGCTAATCGGCGATACCGTTCGGTTTTTGGATGAAAAATGAGGAAAGTTAAGATATATAAGAATAAAAGGTGGACACGAGTGGGAGGGAGGGAGGAAGAAAAAGGATTGAAAGAGGAAGCCCGGGCAGATAGGTAGGTGAGATATTGGAAAAGCCATTAGGACTCACCACTTTATTGTGGCGAGGCACTTTAAAAGCCACTACGATCCAGGCCACAATCCTCCTCGCATCCGGCCAGCCCGTCGAGACGTTGCAACGTTTACACACATATCCGCGCTTATGTCGTGTGTATACAGTAATAGCTGTCACTTTCCAAAGATATACATCCAGTTTCCTGCCTCCCCCCCCCCCTCTCGGCATCCCTGTCCTGCAACTCCATTCGAAAGCAGAGGCCATCTTCGCCTAACAGCTGTTGCCCAAAAAACAAGACCAGAAAAAGACAAACTCGAAGAGAATTAAACGAACTTTGCCATTTTTTTTTTCAACATCTTTTTCAGCCCCTGATATATTAAAAGTTGGAGCAATTAATCTCATTTTTCATTTCTTTCATATGATTGATAAAAGCAATCGAGACAATAATTACCAGCTGTGGATTTTAGTAGAAATTGAGATAATGCAAAGATTACGTTGAATTGTTATAACAATAAAAAAATAATTTAAATCCGATGGTAAAAAGTGGGAAATATTTATTCATATTTTTTACCAATAGAAGAAATATCTGAAAATTTTTCCATGTTCGATATTATGAATAAATAATTTTGTTTCGTTTTGTTTTACTTTTTTTGTTTTTTTATCGACAATCCCGAATCTCCAGATATGTAATCTAATTTTTTTGTTGTTTTTTTTCCGGGTATATCGGGCCATGCGGAAAATTTCCAACGCATCGATCGTACTTTTTGAAATATTCTCTCAGTGTAAACACTTTCTAGCGATATCGGCGAAGCGCTTTTGTTTCAGTTTGTTTAGTATAGATGCGCGCTGCGACGAGTCTCAAAACATTCGCCCGACTAGTCGGTCTTCCTATTACGACGGGAACCTTTTACAGATATTTTTCTTATCCCGCAAGCCATGTGTGTACCCGGCTAGTAACACGCTACATTGAGCACCCAACGGATAACCGTATACACTTCGGAAAATCCTCTACTTTTTTTTATTTTTTGTTTTCACTTTGTGCTGCGGAAATAAATGTTTTGACAGCGTTCTCGAAATTAGACGTATGAATTCTATTTCGTTGTAATAAATAAATTGCATTCTCGTTCAATTGTTATTTTAATTTTATTTCGGTTGATATCGTGAATAAGTTTGTACAAAATTTCAGATGGGATGACAAAATTCAATACATGAAATTTTTATTTCTCCAAAAGCCCTATTTTTGTCTTTTTTTAAATTTTTGGTAATTCTTTACTTCAGCGACTATTCCGAAAAAAACACCCAAAGTGCATCCATACACGAATCCGAATCCAAAGTCTGTAGTGTTTTGATATTCTATAAATATTTTAAATGTTTTCAAAAATTTGATCCGATTTGGTACTATTTCCGATACTCCTCTCCATTCCCACCCCCGAAGGTGCAGGTTCACTCACATTTACCATTTTTTGAAAAATTTGAAAAAATAAACCCGCGCTTGCCAAAAAGCTAGAAAATAATGATTCAAAATCAATGTTTCAAAATTTCTTAACTACCG
Source organism: Cremastinae sp. B BG-2022a (assembly GCA_030522605.1). Taxonomy (NCBI): domain Eukaryota; kingdom Metazoa; phylum Arthropoda; class Insecta; order Hymenoptera; family Ichneumonidae; species Cremastinae sp. B BG-2022a. The sequence continues at coordinate 12,373 of JAPYYX010000665.1, read as the reverse complement.
AAGACCCCATTTACTTCTTAGATATACTATCACTATTTACGATGTAATATAATTAAATATCGTAAAAAATTGAAAATCAACAAAATATTACTTATCGTTAATAAAAAATTCTAGATTATTCGAAACCCTCCATAATATTATTATTTACAATAAAATATGGCAATTCATTGAAGAAAAAAAATTCGGGGAAAATTTTTCAGAAAAATCCCTAAAGTAAAGAATTTCTTTAGTAAAGTAAAGAATTACCAAGAAGATTTTTTTTCCACGACGTAATTTGAATTTCGCTAAATATTTATTAAGCCGGTCAAAGGAATCTTTGTCCGAAACATCGCTTTCCCAGGCCCAACTAAACATCAGAGCTTTAAAAAAAATAAATTCTGAGAATGAAACGCGGTTGATCACGAATATTGACACGATAAACTCGTTTCTCACGTTTTATTTTTGGTCCGCGTTTTTTTCCCTTTCGACAAATATAAAGCAGAAAAAGTGCGTACGCGGAAAGCTTAGCGGAATGGCAGGGGCTGAGATTAAACATAAACAAAGGAGGGGTGGGGGGAGGGGGTTAAAGCTGACGCTCGATTCGTTGCCAGGGGGAGAGCGTGGTTGCGTAGATCCGTCAGGAGTATGTGTGAATTTATGTACACGGAAGCGAGGGAGTTAAACAAGCTACTACACCCGGGAACGAAAGTCGAGATCCCGTTGAACAGAAAGAGAGAAACGCGTCTATCTATGTTGCAACAGCGGGCTAAATCTCACACGATCATACACTACGTCCGAAAAGTTTAGGAGCTCGAAAACGTGGATTTATTGAAGATTTGAAATATGATAAATTCTGTGGTTATGTGAGATCATGTTAAATTAGATTTTATTGGATTTTTTGCAATATTTTAATCGTTCGAATTAGTTTACTGTTGATATTATTCATGTTATTTTATTTTAAATTTTAAGATTAGGTAAAAAATTGGAGAATACCAGACTCCGGATCAATCCTTGGTGGTAACGATAAATTCATTTATCAGATATTTTATTGATGAATACTTTTCAAGAATTTATTTTTTTACTTTCATTTCTGTATTAAAAAGAGAGGTATTGATTATTTATAATAGCAGCTTTGTTCATGGAGTTCAACGAAGGATTACTAAGCCCTTGGCCTTTTTGATCCACGCATATTTTAATGATTGTAAAGAGGATCATACAAAATTTCTAGAAACTCTGTGGAAAGCTGCTTTCATACCAAAGCCACTTTAGTTGTTGCCTTTGTGAGCATGGTTAAGACTTTATGAATGCATAAATCAGTATATCTTGATATGCAGACTTCCACGAAAAGCGTATTAGAGTATCAATTAATATAGATGATACATACTTTCAATGCATCTAAGGAGATGAGTTCAAGCCATTGATAACCGCAGTTGGGCTGTTACAGAAATATTTTCTCGAAATGATAGAATCTTGCATTGATTTCTCAATAAATTGAAATCATTTCAATGGAGTTCGGTCATAAGGACCATTTCTTTATGTTTTTGGACCGAAAGTACCAAAAAAATAATTCTAGTAGCCTGTGGCGAATTTTGAAAAAGAATCAAAATATAAATTTGACCCTTAAAACTTTTTAACGTCAAAATGTACAGTTTACTCTAACGCGTACCGTGTGCATTTGGTAGGATTGGTATGAGCACTGAATGCAACGTAGTCGCGTTGGAAGAGCGATCTGACCATCGTGGACTGAATGGGAAAGCAATAAACGGGGCGAAAGGGATGGAAAGCGATAGGCAGGAAGCAAACGTTTTCCCCTCCTTACGGATCGTCGAATGCATCGAGTCTAATTCCAATTCCTGATAAGCCAGCGCCTCATCTCCTGCGAATATCCAATCCACCCGTTTGATAGACACATTTCGAATTCGGCGTTGATTGAAGTCTGCCTCCCACGCTCTCCAATAATTATTCAAATGCTGGAGGGATAATGCTGCTGATTATCACAACCAATCGTCGATCGATTAAATTATAGCAGCGATCCACATCCCCCGCTTGGCTTCTCCCAGATTGGCTGGTGTCGCAAGTTCCCGTCCGCTCATGGAGACGCTTCCCATGTTGATGCCAGACGCACGAAGAGATGAACTGATAAATTCATGGCACTTGTTCGTCCTGCATTATTGGGTACGATTATCCGGCTCGTTTCGACAATTTCAATGACCGGATTAATTAACAATTCTTTTTCAGAGCTCATCCGCTTTGCACTTTGGTGTAACATTGTCCAATTTGTAGCCCTGTTGTACGAACAACTTTGTAATGGCAAACGAATGAATATTCTTCGAAATGGATTTGGTGAAATTCATAGATGCATACGGCTTCGTTGCTTGAAAGTACCATATTGATAGCTTTCGATGATCGTATCACTGTTAATGCTTTTTGTTAATTGAAAATGTGGAGTTCAATTCGACATGAGAAATCCTATCAATCCAGGTCGCTTCAACGATTTCAATCAACGCGTTGATTAAGGATTTCTTTATAAAATTCATTCGCTTTATTCTCTGGTGTAACATTGTTCAACTTATATTCTTGTTCGGCAAATGACTTTGGAATGAAAAATGCTTTATGCTGTTCGAAATGGCTGAGCTTCAAAAGGACTCATTAAACTTGGCTCGGTGCTTGAAAAGAAGAAAATTAGCTTACCACGATAATATACCACGACTGTTATAGGTTTCAATTGATAATCAATTTGGAATATATGTAGAAATCATATTGCAATAAGAGAAAAAGTCCTTAATGCGTTTGAATACCTAATAAAGTTGATCATCCACATGATTTCATTGCATACCATTAAAGATTTCATTCACCTTCTAGCCTGGAAAACCATACAGAAGAAAATTAACTTACAACGATAATGTCATTGTTAAAGGTTTCAATTGATAATCAATTTGGAATAATTTATAGAAATCATATTGCAACCAGAGAAAAAGTCCTTTGCGTTTGAATACCTACAAAAGTTGATCATCCACATGATTTCGATACATTTGGGCCATTGCATATCATTAAAGATTTCATTCACCTTCTAGCCTGGAAAACCATAAAGGAGAAAATTAGCTTACAACGATAATGTCAATGTTGAAGGTTTCAATTGATAATCAATTTGGAATCTTTGTAGAAATCATATTGCAACAAGAGAAAAAGTTCTAGATGCGTTTGAATACCTAAAAAAGTTGATCATCCACATGATTTCAATACATTTGGGTCATCGCATATCATTAAAGATTTCATGCACCTTATAGCCTGGAAAACCATTCCCAAATGCATATTCCAGTTTTTAATTATCTTCATTATCATAATAAGAATCATAAAATTGCAAATAACTATAAACTTTCGTTCTTTATTCACCAACAAAAGGTTTGGATACCCTCCTCATACAGTTTTTAATTGAAGTTTGCAAAAACTAATTATGAGAAGACACGTGTTTCGGGTTAATCCAATGAAAATGAACTCCGTTTTTAAATAGAAGAATTTTACAAGAAAATAAAAGATCGCGTTGGTTGAGAAACGAGCCGAGTCGGTGTTCAGTGGTTAGAAAAACGTTTTGCTAGCTTGTCCCGGGAGTTTGTTTCGCTCCCAACATCGTCGACTCTTTGGTATAAGTTATTCTTGCTATATCATTTGTAAGTATTCACCAGGCTCGCGTGTACTCGTTTCTAAAGTTCCCAGAAACACTCGAAAGCTTGTTCTTCTTATTTTTCCCTCGCGAACCATCTCCGTTCGCCCTCGGCCCTCAGGACAGCGTTATCAAGTTAGCGCGAAGCGTTTTAATTAATTGCCATTCCTCATTCTACCTTGGTCCCACATTCCTCAGCACGAACTTTGAGCTCAAAAATGGTCTGAATACAGACCTCAAGGGCTCGATCGAAAGTTTTACTTTTTACCTCGGACAACTTGTGGATTCGATGATCAAAAAGTTAAACCACCTTTATTTTTATACATTTTGGAATCGATTTTTACTTTTCTACCTCGAAAAATATATTCACAACCTTCAATTCCCTTCTGACTAAATTAGCAGAAAAAAAAATTAATATTCACTAGCAAATATACAGTCCGTTAAAAAATATGAAAGGACCAAGATACGAATATAAGAACTTCTGAAAAATATTTGACAAGCCTTGTCCAGGAAACTGATATTCTCTCCGGAGAGTCGTTCTCCTAGATTTTAGAAGAAAAGTGGGAGGAAGACACTTTCGGGTAAAAGGACGGCGCAGAAAGCGACCAACTGTTCATTTTTATTTTTATACATTTTGGAATCGATTTTTAATTTTCTACCTCGAAAAAGATATTCACAACCTTCAATTCCCTTCTGACTAAATTAGCAGAAAAAAAATTAAATATTCACTAGCCAATATACAGTCCGTTAAAAATCATGAAAGGACCAAGATATGAATATAAGAACTTCCGAAAAATATTTGACAAGCCTTGTCCAGGAAACTGATATTCTCTCCGGAGAGTCGTTCTCCTAGATTTTAGAAGAAAAGTGGGAGGAAGGACGCTTTCGGGTAAAAGGACGGCGCAGAAAGCGACCAACTGCATCCCTGGGACTCCCCGAAGAGATATAAGATAGCGATTTATGTCCACAGTTTTCGAGGAACGAGTTATGCGATATGTTACGTTACATTACTTACCGAACGATGGGCACGTGGGACGTTCTCACGCTGGGAGGTCCTTGGAAAAGCCCCTTTTAAGGCGCCCTGAAAAATTTTCTTCCCAATGAAAAATTTTTGTCCCGGTGAAAAATTTTCGTTCCCTTGAAAAATACGAAATTTTATAGCGAATGCCAATTTATATCTTCGATCATTTATACCGGGGCTAAAATACGGGAGGAAAGAAAAAATCGAAGGAACTTTTTCACCGGAATTTACTATCTCGTATCGCTTAAAAGTTTTCCCTGATTTTTATATCATTTCTATAAAAGTAGAGGGTACGAAGTTACATTTGAAAAATTGAGGTTTTTGCACTTTTTCATTATTTTTGATGACACAAATAAATCGAAAATTGTAAAAATTAATTAATTTTTATAATTTGAACTAATTTTTCTAATTTTGATATTTCTTTGACATAAAAAACTCCAAATACGATTTTTAACGAATTTTTTTACAGTTGTATAAATCTAAATGAATTTTTTAACGCCGGACGTTAAAAAACGATACAGCGAAAAAAAAATTGTTCGTCGGAGGGAATTGGCCTCACACATGAAAATGTATATAGAGAAATCGGTTTTAATTTCGCGGAAATGGCATGTCCAGAGTCGAGTCCGAGTGTAGTAAGGCGTTGGTCGAGGTTGAGGAAAACGACTGTTATTTGACGGGACACGCGAAGCCTTCTCTCTCCTTCGCTCAGCTATTAATCTCAGCCCGCGAGGTACATACGTAAATACACGTAATATTCGAGACCCTCGCTTTTATTCCTCTCTATCTTTCAAAAAGAAAATCCCAGGTCGTTCCCCTTTCAACTTCATTTATAAAGTCCATTTATCAAGCTCTAATTAATTCATAAAAAATTTTCAACAAAAGTGCAATCTTTAATTTAATTTTTTTTCCAAATTATCAAATTTTCCAAATGATATTGAAATAAATTTTCAACTATTCCATTTCAAAACAATTTCACTTGACTTTTTTTTTTATTGACTCCTGATGAATTTAGTTCGAGGCTGGACCAGTTTTGAATTCATAGGAAAACAAGTTTGAGTATCGGCCACGTGTGTTCGCACGGATTATAATTCTGGTAGAAAGTTTTACAAGCTCGATGATCCTTTTGGGTGCATGGATGAAGGAGACCGAGAGGATGAGGATAGGCGATCAATTGACGCACGTTCAACACGAATATCGAAGCTTATTGTCCCGACAAGTTCGAGGATTTTCGAGCGTCGAGAGACCACGGCTTCACCTCTATCTTCGTAATCCAACTCGAGCACGATTTTAAGCCCGATCGCCAGATCTCGTCTGGCTTTTCAGCTTGATATTACTTTTCACGATTTTATTCAACTTTTGTAAAACTATTTTTCAAAAGATTTCCACTTTTTTTACACATGTTTCGAGTACTCTTTTTCCACTTTGTAATTAATAAAAGAATTTCTTTTAATTTATTTATATGTATATTTTTTGTTCATTCAAATATTTATGAAATTTAAAAATTTACCGAATAAAAGTAAATAATGGGAAATATGTGTAGAATTTTTTATTCTATGCGAAGCATTAAATTAAGAACCATACGAGACGTTGCATGTTGAAAAAAAGAGTGGAAAAAGGAACGAAACGATGAGAAAAAAGAATTTTGTCTAGCGCACGAGGACGAAAATTGGAACGAAGACACCGGTCGCCGTAGCTGCTTGCTCATCGTTTATTCCAGGACACGAAGTGAAACGGCGAGATTTCCTTTATAGATATATCCGTACTTTCGGGGCAACAGAAGCACTCGGAGCTCATATCGAGATCAAGAATATTCCGTGGCTGGACTTGCTATACGGGAGATAAAAAAGCGCGATAGTTGTGAAAAATGTCAGACACGAAATCAATAGTCCTATTCCAATTTTTCTGGCTTACTCTTGCATTTTTTGAATACAAATTTTTACAATAAGAAAAAAAAATTAAATACAAATTCGCATTTTCCTCGATAAATCAACAAAGTAGAATAAATATTTCGAATTTTTTTAAACAAATTTTAAAAAAAGTCAAATTATTTTTGAACGGAGAAAACTGCAAGTGAAGTAAGGACGGTTTTTTCTTGGAGTGAGCCTAGATGAAATCTCAGAGGTAAAAGACTTTTTACAAAAAAAAGAAAAAATATAAAATATTCGCACAAAGTCGATGATGGAAATTTTTTTTTAAATTTTAATTTAATTATCCTTTGCTCGATCGAATCTCTCCTTTTTCTATCTTGGACTTTCTATTATTTATCAGCTATGTTTTATAGCTTGTTTCTTTTTGAAAAATTCCCATCGTTTACAACTATACTTAACAGATTAATATCCATGGTGCTTTTAATTAAAATTAGCGAAACATCGTAAAATTTCGAATTATAAATAATTTATAAAATGGATTTCATTTTAGTTCCAATAACTTTTTCCTTTTAGGTGCGTTCGATATTTAAAATAATTTACTTAAAATAACGGACTTAAACCAACTTAGGCCAGGTTAATATCCATGGTGTCTTTAATTAAAATTAACGAAACATCGTAAAATTTCGAATTACAAATAAAATTTATAAAATGGATTTCATTTTAGTTCCAATAACTTTTTACTTTTAGGTGCGTTCGATATTTAAAATAATTTACTTAAAATAAAAAACTTAAAAGCCACTTAGGCCAAGAGACTTAAATAACTTTTTGCAGTTGGAAGCTCCGAACCGTAATTTCTCGTTCGAGATTGGTCCGCGGTTCAAGTCCAAAGCTCTCAACACAGTTCCTGTGTAACTATTTTATGAAATACCAAACGTTTGCACGGAATTTCCCTTTCGTACACCCGGTTTGAATACGATCGTTGGTCGCATCGTTAGAGCTTCGCCTCTGCCAACGTCGGCGGTGCACTCGGAATTTACAGACAATCGGTGCGTTAGACCTCGACCAACTCGAGAAATTTGTACATATAACGTATTCAGTACCAACTGTTACGATTCATGATACTTTGAGCAAAGACATTGGGTGCTAATTGATTTCGTCACGAAATAAAACTCGAAGTAAATTGAATTACCTTAAAAAATTAATTAATTATTCGAAACGATCTTAAGCACAAAATGAAAATAATATATTAGTTGAATACAAATCTAGTTTACCATTAATTACTACAAAATTGATAAAAGGATTGAGAGGAAAAGTATACAAATGGAAATATCTGATTATTTTATACAAATTTAAAAAAAATTTAGACTTTTAAAAAAAGTTAAGAATATTACATAATAAATATTATAAAAATGTATTTACACTAATTATTTAAACTATTTTCTAATTGGATTTATTCAACCTGTTTATTTAATTAATTAGAAAATTCCAGGGACGGGATCATATTATTAATTTGGAAATTGAGCAAGATGCAACTTTTCGTCGAAGTGAATATAATATCCGAGCAAACATTTCGTTTGTAGGTGAAAATAGATGAGATATAGTATCCTGTATACTGAGCCCTTATTATTGAAGGTTAGAGGATGGTTCGAAATTTCGTCCGTAGTAAGGTGAAGCCAAGCAACATTTCTATTAAAGCTCCGGGCGGTGGTTTGAGGCCGGTAGACGGAAAGCTACAGCGGAATTCTGCCAGCGGATTGGCAAAAGCTGGCGGACAAGCGAAAGTTCGGGAGGAGTAGAAAGCATCGTCGAAAAGCTGGAGTTGATTCGAATGGTGAATTTCAGGGGGAGAGAGAAAGGACGTTCCTTTATAAGATACGTCTGTCCTTAAATGAGGTTACGTCGAGTCAAGCTGGCGCAGGCAATACCTTTTGGACCTTTATTTTCTCTCTTACCTTTATTTTTTTCTACTTTCTTTTGCTTTTTGTTTATGTATTTTTTATTTTGTTTATTTATTTTTGAATTTACGTGTTATCACTTAAATATTTATTACACAATTATTTGTTATTTATTTAATTTTTTAATTTATTAAATTATTGATTTATTAAATTTTTTAATTTATTAAATTATTGATTTATTAAATTTTTTAATTTATTAAATTATTGATTTATTTAAAATTTCATACTGTCTCTTGTGTTTGGCTCTATTCTTCAGAAAACCATCAATTTTTCCATTTCTTAATTTTTACTTTTAATTCTATTTGCCCCTCCCACAGTGAGTCCTGTAAATCGAGCTTGAGCGAGTCACAATATCGAGTTTTGCACTTTAATTCTTGTACCACTCGGCTTCTCTTTATTCAAGTTTATCCGAGTCTTCGAGAGCTTTCGTCTTCCGACGCTGAGTGCCAGCGAGGACGAGAGAAACGAGACGAGCCTGAAATTCAGCCCCTCTCTCGTGAATATATAGGAATATTTCCTTTGTCTAAAAATCGTCGTAACCCTGATTTCGCAGAGAAAACTACCATCGTTTTCCAACACGAATTCCAACTAAATCCAACCTGGTTCCAAGGGAGATTGACTTTTCTGAATCCAATGCTGCTGGTACTGTCAAAATTTTATGATTTTCCCTTGTCAAAGTATTATTATTCGGTCTCAATCTTCATGATTTCGTTTTTTATGTACGAATTTTTTGTTTTTTGGCTTCCAATATTATCCGGTAGTTTTATTTTTGTTTATTTATTCGATTCTACTTTTAGAATCATATTTAAATTAAAAAAAAAAATTTCCAAGGATTTTGAATTATTGGAAAGAATTTTTCTTCGATTTCCATCAAGAAGAAAAATTGAATTTTCTCTCTCCAGATTTATTTTCTTATATATTATTTTTTCCAATATTGCATGACAGCGATAAACGAACCGGAATGATTCCGAGTAGGAATATTTTTGACGATGTTGAGCTCTGTGGCGGAAATTCTGCTGTGGCGACACTTCGGAAGAAGCAGCTGGTCAGAAAACCACGGATGACAGAAGTCAAGAGCTATCGACGAAATATGAAAAGAAGGACATAAAACACACGTGGAAAGTTTGATAAAAAAAAGTAATAATAATAATAATAAAACATTATTATCCAAGTGACTCAAAAATCGCTCTGTCATCATTTGAAATTCCGCAAAAAAAAATCCATTCTTATTCTGACCCAAATTTTCAATTTAAAATTAAAATTAAAAGTAAAATTTCTTTAAAATATAAAATTAATTTAAAATTTATAAAAACCCCAAGTGTGTCAACAAAATTTTATTACTTCATTTAATAAATTTAATTCATCCATTCAATTTGCTAAAAAAAAAATTTTCCAATTTCCACAGTCAATGAAATTTTCAAATTAGCAAAGATCATGAATAAAATAAAAAAATTGTTAAAAATGAGAGCATACATATTCCAGAGTGAAAGTTTGACTTTGGTACTTGCGGAATTAGACGAATATATTCCTCTTTCGGGCGTTTTCGAGATTCGTGTCTCTTGGTATAGAGCGGCAAGGGGAGGGGGAGGGGGAGGAGGACGAGGAGGGTGTAGGGGTTGTCTCTGTGCGGCACAGTCGTGTTATAGCGGTTCCTCGCGTCCACGGAATTTAATCTAATATCCCGTGAAACCCCGTGTTCGTCGTTCCTTGTGCGAACATACGAGAAACGTATCCAGCAACGTTCGCCAAATTTCCTCACTCCCCGAAACCGTCATGCAATTTCAAATCCAACGTCCACCATTATGTGTACATCCTTTATACACATAAATATGTACGACATAAATATATGTGGACGGTATACAATATCGTCTAAAAGTTTTCACGGATGCATTGTGCACGTTTGGATTGATTTGCTTTTGTACGTAAATAAAAAGATTAATTGGATGTGACGAATTTAATGAAAAATTTCGAACGAAAAAATGAATATTATTAAAATAATAATAAATAATAATAATAAAATAATGTTGGAATAAATATTTAAATTTTAAAAATTATCAGATATGATAATTAACAACAAAAATAATAAAAATAAGAAATGACAAACGCAGTATTGAACTTTGTAAAGACAGTGAAATGTTATAAGTAATATTATGGCTCGATGTTAACGAGAGTACAAAGTAGTTGGAAAACGATTCGCTAATCGACGAACTTGGGCACTACGTTGCAAATAAACAGATTACATTCGGATGATTGTTTCAATTGCTCTGCTGCTTTCCTCGTTCGAGAGTCTAAAACTTGCGAGTGTACTCCTTTTGTGCACTTGCAGCCTGAATACAATTCGTTGTAGACTTTTCGTATCTGAAATTGAATTTTACTTTACACGACTCCACTAATTTTTTTTTTAATATTTGGTTTTGTCTACGAAATCGATTTAAAAGTAATCCAAATTCATTAAAAATTAAATTACTTTTATTTTGAATTGTGTGCTTAATAATTTAATAATTATAATTTAGATATAAATGAAAAATTTTGTAAATAATTTTAAGATTACTTTTACAATCGTTTATCTATTTTCACTCTAAGGGTTTTTTTGTTTAAAAGTATATAAATAATCACCAACGTTCGCTTTTCCTTAAATAAATTTCAAAATTTGGTTCTAGCTCAAATTTAAAAAAAAATTTGAATCTCGATATATCGATCAGTTACAATGATCAATTAATCATTGCAGATATCTCAACACAGTTAATCTTATACATAGATGTGAAAAACAATGCACCGATTATTTCCAATGGTTTGAAGGGTGCAAAAAAGAATTGAAATATTCAGACAGTGGATATCGACAAATATTTTTGAGAATGAAATTGGAAACTTTTAGATGTTAGTGTAAACGGTAATGCGTATAGTAATACAAGGACACGGGGATGAAGTAAAGCAGTAAAGCTTTCTCGAGAGGGACGTTGCTATTCCGAAGTTCTTATACATAATACATCGTGGCGTTATACTGTCTCTCGTTTGCCACCCTCGAATCCTGCGGTGCACTCGACATGCAGATTACGTGTACACATTTCGTTCTCCAGAGCTTCACCCTCTCTCTCTCCCCACCGATTCCAAATACAGAGCTTCCAGATGACTGATATGATTTCGTGTGACCGCCAAAGTAATTACACTTCGTTGAGAATTTCGTATAATTAAAAAAAATTGGAAATAAGTGTAGTAATAAGTTTCTTTGTGGAAGAAAAATATTTTTTTGCAGTGAAAAATCTGTTCATGGTACAAAAAAAAACATTTTCAAAAGCTAAAAAAATTTATTCGGATTGCCAGATCTTTGAATTTCAATCAGGAATAGAGGTCGACATAAAAAACCAATAATTGAGCTTCAAACGATGAGATTGAAATTATAGTTAAATCTTGATTAAGATATCAAATTTTTAATTAATTTAAATAAATATCCAATGGATAATTATTATCGGATGGGAAACAAAATTATTTTGAATTTTTTTTCGATATCCAAAATTTACCAACTCAGTGAGGAATAAATTTTACGATATATCGATTCATTGAAGTGGATATTTCATATTATAAAAATTGATCTGATATGACCTTGAAGACAAGAATTTGGTCAGGACCAAAAATATAAAAGTGGATTTCGTTTTTCATTGGGAATGAAGATAAATTTTTGAATTTCGATTTGCACTTAAAATAAAAAAATGAAAACAAGAAGTAGAATGGAGACTTTACGAACGTCTGAATAATTTATTACTTAAGTAATTACACTTCGTTGAGAATTTCATATAATTAAAAAAAATTGGAAATAAGTGTAGTAATAAGTTTCTTTGTGGAAGAAAAATATTTTTTGCAGTGAAAAATCTGTTCATGGTACAAAAAAAAA
>JAPYYX010000664.1:0-60527 GCA_030522605.1 Cremastinae sp. B BG-2022a | reverse complement strand
AATCGTTTTCATTGTTTATGACTAAGATTTTTGAGGAGAAACGTATGATTTTATACAGTATTAATTATTACATAAAATATACGACATGACACCTTCCAAATAAAACAACCATATTATTTTTGTACAATTATCGTCTCAATAAAAATCACGGCTTCCTATTATAGAAGTTATCGAAATAAAAAAGATTCAGGTTTTAAATTTGAAATTGATTTAATACAAGGGAATGTGATTATAGTCGTTAGTGACATTTCTCTCACGTTATTATACATACGTTTATCGCATATACATAATATTCTATATGTATAACAAAATACGATTACAAGTAATTACAATTTTTAAAAATTTTATCAATTATTAATTTCACGCTCATCAAATTCATTTTTATCTCTAAATACCAACAATTGATACAACTTCCTACAAAATTTCATGGAGATTTATAATAAAAAAGAACAAAAAAAAGTACGATTTCTTCTCTAAACAATCGGCTGTCCGGCAACCCCCATAGAAATAGTGTAGTTAGTACGGAATTTCGTCATTATAAAATTTATTCGTAGAAAAACTGGCGTATACGCATAAAAATAGTTATGCTCATTTCGTGCATATTTAGAAATATTTTTCATTTCAACAATGTTATTCAACAATTTTCAACAAAACTCATATTTTTCGCCCCTCTTGAAAAAATAAATTTCCTCTATCGATATTTGTATTAATTTTGATTCAATCATTGTTTTGAATCTTTGATGATAAATATATAATCATTATGAGCAATAATGCATGATAGACTCAACAGAGTTGTCATATGACAGAATTAGGCATGTTAAAATATATCTTTTTCAATTATTGTATCATTGTTCTTACAATATGTCAATTCTTAACAAAAATATAATATTCCTTCATCTCTTAAACGAAGTAATGGAGTCGAGATAATTTTCAAAAATAATTTATGTCGAATGTACAGTGAAAATAAAAAGTAACCAGCGAATTGAGCTTCGCAGCTTTTTCGAGCAAAGAATTTCTCAATGAAAATGGCAACAGATCCTGAAATCTGAGTTCACAAGAACTTATATTTTAATGTTAATTATCAAATTTTCTTGATATTTCTTGATCCTCATAACGCACTGTGCAAAGTTTACATGAATTCATGAAATGTTCAATAGGCAAAAACCAAATTGATCGGTTACAAAAAACTAAAAATAAAACATCGTTACTCCATTAATCAACAAGGATTTCAATTTCATGGGGGAGGTTGAAGAAATTAATAAGGGTCGAGAGCTGCGATCCCGAGTCTCGGCGGTTCGGCGTAACTGTGACGGTATCTACCGGGTGTCGGAAGTATTTCCAGTGATGACCTCGTCGTATGATCACGATCTAAAACCGGATATCTCTCGTGTTTCGGAATATCTTGGTAAGCGATCGGTCTAGCTCGTGCTTTCTCTCGTACTTCTCGGGAATATTGTCTATCCCTCGACTCTCGGACCTGTCACGATAAAACAAACCGTCATTATTTTTCAAATACTATTTCCACAGCAAAAACATAAATTTTCATACTACCCAGACTTTTTTTTAATCTGACAAAGTAAAATCTTAGTAAAAAGCTTTTTTTGTACATATATCCAAAATGAGTGTAAAATTCTTTTTGAAAACGATGAAAAGTTTTATAGTACGAAAAATCTTATATGTGAAACATTTATTTTCTTGCAGGTGCTGACATTTAATTTAAAAAACTAAAAAAAAATTATTTTATAATGTACATTTTTATATTTTTTATCCTACCCGGATGTTTCATTGTTAATAAATATAAAAATACACAATTTCTAAAAACTGTGCGATTTCACCCGAATTACAGAATTATTTTATCTCGTCTATTATTTCAGAAAATGCACTACAACTTTTATTCCTGCTTCCCATTATCTAGTCTTACAATAATAACAAAATTATTATGTCTCTAACATTAACTACATTATATATAAAAAGTAATAACACAATAAAATAATAGAAATACGAGAAAGTAGAAAGTATAAAAAAACAAGTATGATATCTTACATCAATGACGTTTCTCGGATCTCTGTGATCGGATCTGTGCTCCCTGTAATCCCTGTGATCCCTGTGGTCCCGTCCGCTGGATGAATTTTCGTAAAAGCTTCTGGGTCTCGGTCTGGACACAATCTCCGGCTCTTGGATACGCTCGACCGGATAATGATTCCTGGGTGAGGCTCTGGTTCTGTATCCGATCTCTTTGTCTCGTTCCATCGATTCCGAATTGCTTCTTCGTGCTACGCGTTCGTGAGAGAACGCCGAAGATCTGTTGACTTGCCTGGACGAGTCGGATCTGGCGATGATAAGACACACATGAGAGTGAAAATGCATGGATATGAGAAAGTGATAAAAAATAATGAGGCGTGAATGGAAATAAGAAACAACCTATGAGGATGATGGTCATCGATTTCTCTGGTCGGTCTGGTGTTCATGGCTCTCGCAATGTTTTCTCTTTCCATGGCCTTGAACATTTCCTTTGCGTCTTGAAACCTTTCTCTAGGACTGGTTACTTGAACTGGATCGAGACGCGGTTGGTACTGAGGACTCGGCGATCTTTGACGAAGTTCCGGTGCACGACGTGTTCTGTGAGCGTTCGAGGGCGACAGAGCTCGATTGGACAAGTGCGACGTTTGCATTTCCGGACTCTTGGAGACTCGGGGTAACGTCATGTTGGATTGACCAGATTCTCCCAAATAATCGTTCTCCTCCGTTGGAGCGCCCCAGTCCTCGTCTGTAGAAAAAAATTATTCAAATTAAATTCAAATTCAAGATAAATATGAAATATAGAAGAGGAAGTATGAATTAGTGAATTCAATACCGTAACGCGTTTGAGAACGATCAATGTGGATCTTGAGGGATATCATTACAATACGGACTAATACATATGAAATACATAAGGAATTTGAAAATGATAATATTTTGATGTAATATACACGCGATGATATTTTTAGATATTAAACAATTTAGTAATGATTATTTTAAAATTTTCATCCAAATTGTTCTTGAATAACATTTACATAATATATTTTTATTGTTTAATTTCTCTAAAAATATGAAAAACAACATTTTGAATAAAATTTTAAAAAAATCTCTAATTTATTGTAAACATATCGTAAATCTTTTTCACTTTTACTACTGAACTATCTCCAATATTAAAAGTAAATAAAAAAAGACCCCATGACATTTATGACATGCATGATACTCAAGGCACTGGTCAGACTCGAGCTGTCTACTTTAAATAAAATTAACAAAAAAATAAATGAATATTAATAAATTCCAGTATACATTCGACACAATCGCCTCCGCACATATATTGTGAAAAAATTGAAACTTAAAAACTACGAACAAATCTGGTATCTGCGTACCATGACCCTAAAAAATGTTCTATTTTTGTCACATCTATTTTTAAGCAGCCATATTTTTGAGATTAGAAACGATCATAAAATATTTGTTTTCCCCCGACACATATCTACAATTCATACCAGTTTTTTCCTTCATTCTTAAAACCCGTTCCTTGTAAAAAAAAAGTATAAAATCTTCATTGCCTTGACACAAAAAATTCACGCGTACAATAAACGCCTCATTATTTACAATATCTCGAATTTGGGACGGTGAACACCTCTCCGAAAAATCGCCAGAGACTTAATTGTGATATTCCGAGTATGTACAAATATTTTTATGCAATGTCTAAGAAACAGGAGTTTACGAGACAACCGCCTCGGAGATGATTATACGGACTCCGGAGAGTCAAGTGGAAGGTGCGGCGCGATGTTGAGTGACGCTCGTGAATTCCAGAAGATTCGAGAGGTCCAGAAAGCGAGGATCGCGGACAGGGAAGGTTGCATTTGCCGCGGCAAGGAGGCCAAGAGCTTTCCCGTAAATACCAAGAAAGAAGCATAAAGTGATTTAACGAGATATCTCCGCGGAGAGGAAGAAGAAGAAGCGAGGAGGAAGAATGATCGAGAGAGCGAGAGATGGGCCGTTGGGTCGAGGGCAACAGAGATTCGTGGAGGCCGGAGGAGGCCTCCGGCTATGGGCCGGGAATGCGGAACCTTGTTCCTCTTTGACTCCCATCGTGTAACGTTTCCCATCCTCGAATCGTCCTTACGAAAAACGGATGAGCAACCTGTCGACCCAAAATTGTCGGAAATTACACCGATATCGACTGATATAACGGAGATTATACGATCCTTATACACATATCGAATATCATTTTCTATTCGACGTGCTATAAACTATACAACATACAACATACTTCGAATGATTCGACAGTATCTTCGTTCGGGGGATTCGGAGAATAGGAATTGATCGCACGATTAACAGTACGGAATTAAAGTTTTAGATGAGTCACTGGAGTCTTGTAAAAATTGAGGAGAATGCGGTCAATCCTAGATAAGTAGAAAGTTTCGATATCCTATTGAGCCTTAAAAAACGATTATTTTTTATTTTTATTTTATTTTTTATTTTTATTTATGGTAAAAAAAGAATAATATTGAGAAAGAAATTGAATTTGAGACTTCCTTAACATTTCGTGCTCGTGCAGTGCAGTTTAATGCATCAGGTGGTACACACGCGCTCTCTGCGTAACTTCCGCTCGAAATGCGAACGTGCGTTGAATTGTCATGAGAAAAATCCATATGCGCAACTCGTTCCTAAGCTCTATTCTTGTATTGTGAGGATTGGGGCTAAAATATCTCATAGTCGATTGTTCGCTGACTGAGTCAGTATATAGGGTGAAAATATACATCATCATAATATAAAAATAATATTGAAAAAATGTTTAATAATAAATTGAGTCTGGTTTACTTTATTACCGCTAGAACTTGCATAAACCGTTTGACCATTTTTTTTCTATTTTTTATCTTTTGTAATGTTATTACTTTCTTTTTTGTCTTGTGATTTTTTGAGAGCGCTGTAAATCTAATCAATCATGTACGTTAATTGTCTCGTCAACGCGAGTTAAATACAGCTGTCAAAAGGATCTTCTTCGACTGCTCAAAAGTTACCAAAATGGATTTTAAGAGCTTGACTTTCGCAACAATATTAAACTTACGATTAAAATATTTTTTAATTTTTTTATAATTGGTTTTTTGATTTTTTTATAATTGGTTTCTTTTAATTTTATTACTTCGAGGTCCTGAATTTTTAAGGTCTCCCAAGAATTTGATTCCTCTCGTTTAAATTTAATCTTTGAACTTGACTGTATCGAGACAAGTGCTTCAAGAAACTCTGTAATTTTAGAGTTTAATTACACGTCTGCGGGACTGTCTTGTCGATTTTTTTCAGACCGTGCACGTTACCACGAATAAATTCAATGAACGATGATTGCACCTTACGAGAAAAGAATATATCGGGAGCCAAAACAAGGAGGTTGAAAGTACCGTTGGAACACACTCGTCGAGGAGTATAGACGAGAGAACTCTTTTCATTCGATTGCCACGTATCCTGACACTTTTCCTTCATTTCTCCCCTCGATAGAATTTCATTTTTCAAAAAAATTTCGAAATGTCAAGTTATTCTTAACGATACTGTATACTTTTTTTGGAAATACGATAAAATCAGAATTCCCGGATTAATATCTCGGAACTCTCTCTTGGATTGAATCATCACCCGGTAGAGGCAAAACCTTGGAGAGATTTATGTATTATTTTTTCATTTCACCTGTTGACCTTCCTTGAACAATTTGCATCTGTTTGTGTAAATAAAATATCATGGCTTACAATAAACATAATAACAACAATGATAATAAATAATCTGATAATAATAACGTCATGACGTTTGATAAATAAGAAAATATTTCGAAAATCTTTGATCTTTTTGTATTTTTTTTTAATAATTTTTTATTCGTATATATCTCGGTATTTTTCGAGATATTCTTTTTATCGGATATTGCAACATTGGGTGTAGAATTTTGATCACTCGAGAAGGATAGAATTATAAAGAGAAAGAAATATTTTGTACCGATTAATTACAACCGAAAATTTTGTTTCTGAGTGTCGGTAATTTCTATCAATTATTACGATACGCTCGTGATGTAATTTCCTGCAAAGTAATTTAAATAAATCTCGTTTTGGAACTGTGAACGATTTTTATCTGCACGAAATAAAGAATAAAGAAAATGAAAAAATAAAAATGAAACTACAATTAGAAAAAAATCTTAATTGATCCGTACAACTTCGTAATTTTCGAGACACAGACGTCTTTACACTTTCTATCCAAACGTTGCGACATTTGAAGTAGAAATTTAATCACTCGAGAGGGATACAATTTTGAAGTGAGGTAACAATTTCGTACCAATGAATTAGAACCAAAATTTTGTTCCGAGAGTCGGTAATTTTTATTAATTATTGAGATACCCGCGTGATGTAATTTCCTGCGAAGTAACTCGACTGAATCATCATTTCGGAACTGTACGTAATCCCAGATATTAATGATCGAAGCCTCAATTTATCATTTGAAAATCTCCAATTAATTCTGAAAAAGCCGCGCGCGCTTTTATTTCTTCGCGCGGCCAAATCCGATGGCCGGAGGCTAATCGCGAAAAGAAACGCGGCGAACAATATATAACACGCCTCGCAAAAGTGTGAAGGACTTTTGCCATCGTCAAAAGTTACTTTTACCGTTCGCAAAAGTATTCAAGCGTTGGACGGAGAAAAATGCCGAGTAGATCGAAATAAAGATGATGATAGCTCGCGATGCTGTGTACACCGGGCGCACCTGCTATGGCGGAAGAAATATACCGTTAGATGGCGACGTCATCGCGAGCGTACACCGCTCTCGGTGACAGGTAGTGGCACGCACACGAGCACGCGCGAGGCACCTTACTCGGCGCGATTTCGAGCCCGTATACACGTCGCGAGAGAACTCGCACTCGCGTTTATATCGCGCGTATATACGAAACGATGTACAGTCGACACTCTCTTCGGTCAACTTTCCTTCTGTTAATCACAGCCCCCTGTTGAGGTAGTTGTATATAGCGGTACAATCAACTTCACAAATTAAGTTTACAACTAAAAGTCGCAAAAACTTGGCATCTCTCGAGAGTTTGATGTACTGGCAATAAAGAATGAAAAATTTTTAAATTGCGCGAATCGTAAAACGATGCTGCTGGGTACTTTCGGTTGTTACGGTCCATTTTTGCAACCTGTATTTTATTATTTAACAACTTCGACTTCGAAACTGCTGTAATAAAAATTTTTTTTTTTTTGTAATATGTAAAAATAGAAGATTTTGTGTTTTTATAGGTTTTTAATGAATTTTTTTTTTAATTTGAAGGAACTCGTGAAAAATGTAAATTTTTTATACCTTGATGTATGGGGAGCGTGGCATTAAGTTATTATTTAACGAATGTAACAAATGTAATATTTTGAAATTTTTAAATATAAAAATTTGTTTTTATATGAATTGCTAAAAATTTAATTAAATTTATCTATAGAAAAATTAAAATACAAAATAAATCTTTTACTTTGAATATCATGAACTTTAATTTCTTTACAAGCTGATGAGAAAGTTTGATACTGAGATTCCGAGTTCGTACGTGAACACTCGTTTGCTATTTAATCGAAACACGTGTCAACGCCGTTTCCCCTTTCGATGCAAATTTAATTTACTCTCAATATCAATCATCGCAATCTACGTAAAATAACCAAAATCGATTTTTAAATTCCTTTCCAAAATACCAATAAATTCAATTTTCACAATTTCCAGTTATTTTTTCGCACCGAAGTGTCACGTACCACATCCGAGCCTTCACCTAAATTTTACCTCGTTATCTTCCTAAGACAATATTTTCTTTGCCGAGTTTCAGCGAAGCAATTTCGTGGACAAAAACTCCATAAAAAATTTTGTATACACTCCTCGATACGTAAATACATAATGAAAGCCTTCAGCCAGAATTTGCATCGCGTTTACAACATTGTCATAAAAACTTTTCAATATTATACGATTTTTTCCATCACTACAGTCTCATTACTCATTACTCATTAACCGAAACGTTTTTTTCTATCCGCCGTATAAAAAACGCCACACCCTTCGCGTCTCTTTCACCTCGTAGATAATTTATTTCCTCCGTAACATGGTTATTCGCAATTTCGTGTCATTGTACCTGAGGTAATATGGGTCAGTGGCCCGCTACGATAAAATTTCCAACCGTTTCGACATGTGCATATACACGCGGCACGCGAATACAATCAACCGCGATGTATGGTCGCCTTTAGAGCTGCACGGTGAATTCTAACTCGAATCGACTTCCTCGTCGTATACTCGGTGATTTCCATTTTTCAGTGCATTGCAAAATAATTTCCATTCATATTTCTCGTAAATACGCCTTTTTCGAATATATACAGGCAATAAAGATTTTTATAACTGGCAATAATTCGATGGTAGAAAAAAAAATCGGTCCGTATAATATCGTGGAAATGTGTACGCGGCACGCGCGTATTATTCACGGTCCATCGAGAGACTGTTTCGCTAGGAGGAATAAGGAACGAGGAGAATGCTGAACTCCGTGCCAATTAGAGTCCTGGGTTAGTAGGTACGCCTCGTTAGGGCACTGTGCTCTTACAGCCGTGAAAACTATGACAAGTATAATATACCTATATATTTTTATATATGTATTGTGAGTGTATATATATATGTATATACTGAATGCATATTACGCATTGTTCGACCCAGCTTTATGCTGTAAGAGCCTCGATAAGGAGCTGTGAGAAAATGGCGAACCAGTTATGGAGCATTCGACTCCCCGGTGTACATCAGAATTTCATAAATAGCGCGTGAACTTTGCAAAATATACACTAATTAGCGCTCTAAACTTTTTTTCCTCCCGACTACTTAACCGTTAAATTAATTTTTTCATGAAATCAGTTTTATTGGCTGTTTCGTCTTCATTTTTTATTCAAGATTTGCATTTTTTTACGGTTATAAAAAATGTTTGTCATTTGTGCAATCAAGGCTGATGGAGCGTTAATTAAAAAATGCGAATCATCGGTTTAAAGATTTTTTTTCGAGGAGTTAACTGTTTGAGTTTTTTTTGTTATCGTTTTTATTCTCGTTTGATATTTGCTTCATTTGAATAGGATTTTGCACCGTTATGAAGAATGTTCGACTGTCATTTTTTTTTTAATGATAGAAAATGTTACTAATTAGCATTCCGATGTTTTTTCATCTCGACTGGTTAAGCATCAAAGCATTTTACTGTGCAATACTTTTTATTCGTTATTGAATCACTTGTTTATTTTATTTACACTTTTCATCGACGTGAAGAATTTTCAGCTATAATTCTTGAACCGGAAAAAAATTAGCACAATTTAACGGTTTTGCACTTGACTTAACTGTTAAATAATTTTTAACGCGATATCTTTTTATTTCTTTATTTAGTATTATATTTATTAATAGAGTTAAATCTTTCATGGTCAGGAGAAATGCGATAATCTCTGTTGCGGAGAAAGACGAGAGATATATTCACGACGGCGAACGAGGAAATAAAAACGGAATGAGGAATGTTAAAAAGACGGGAAAACAGTCGAAAGAAGTATCGAGGATGAAAAATGTTGACGTTTTTTTGTTTTCACCAACGAAAAAGTAACGCGACCCTCTTTATATTGTAACTGGGTTAACGGGCCATCAACAAGCTCCGATCCTTTCTTGCTCGATGTTGGAGCATTTTCCGTGTATGCATGCTCGCGAGCGTCGCGAAAAAAATGTGTCTCGCCATGGGAACGAGGGAAGATTCGCGCGGAGACGTTGCCACGAATACGAGATACGTTTTCACTGTACACCGTGCGCCAAATAAGGTGAAACACTTTGATTTTTGCGCATATTTTCAAATGGGTGATAGTTTCGAAAAAAACGTTTCTATAAACTGGTGAATGTCCTACTTGAAATGTCACGAAGTAAGCTTGCTATAAAAGGTTAAAATATAAATATGTGTACAATGTGTACAATGATAATATTATTACAGCATGTCAACATAAAACGGAAAGAAAGACATTTTTATACAAATTTTCAAGTTCAAAATCAAAGAAATTTGGCTACAAAAATTTGTAAGAAACAAAGTTTCTCATTTTAATTTTGATATGAACTAAATTACAGAATGAAATGAAACTGCAACGAATTAACTGAAATATATTTTTTTGCATATACGAATTGTGATCAGGATTTTAAAAATTTGAGATGGACCAATTTTTTTTTTATAAATCCATCGACACATTAAGAACTATGGAATATCAAAACATGTTGTATATTGATCATAGCTCAATGAGGTGGAATACTTTCGTATAATTATGTTCGAGTCTCATCTCGAAGATAGTGAGAAAAAAAAAAGAGCGAAAATCAAAATGTGTCCCACTTGAATTTGCACGCACCGTACTATAGAAATAAATAAATACACGCTTAGTGAAATTAAACTACAACAAATTAACTGAAATATTTTTTTTGCATATACAAATTTTGATCGGGATTTAAAAAATTTGAGATAAACCAAATTTTTTTTATAAATCCATTGACACATTAAGAACTATGAATTATCAAAACATGTTGTATATTGATCATAGCTCAATGAGGTGGAATACTTTCGCATAATTATTTTCGTGTCTCATCTCGAAGATAGTGAGAATAAAAATGAGCGAAAATCAAAATGTGTCCCACGTGAATTGGCACGCACCGTGTTATGGAAATAAATAAATACACGCGTAATAAAATTAAACTGCAACAAATTAACTGACATTTTTTTTTGCATATACAAATTTTGATCAGGATTCAAAAAATTTCAGATGGACCAAATTTTTTGTATAAATCCATCGACACATTAAGAACTACGAAACATCAAAATATGTTGTACATTGATCATAGCTCAATGAGGTGGAATACTTTCGCATAATTATTTTCGAGTCTCATCTCGAAGATAGTGAGAAAAAAAATGAGCGAAAATCAAAATGTGTCCCACTTGAATTGGCACGCACCTTACTATGGAAATAAATAAATACACGCGTGTAGGCCGAGAGTAGAAAGTGTCCAAATTCCTTATCCGGTCGTCAACCTTCTATCACTTACCCGCTCGCACGCGCCTCTTTCGCGAATCCGCTTTTTGCGCGCCAGCCGATTCAGCGTCGATCGATTTCGAAAGTAGATAACGAGAGGAGAAAAAGCGATGGAAAAAGGAGAGAGGAAAGCCCTCGAGGAGTGAGACGTGAACGCACGTACATCGCAACGATGCGAATGACAAATCGAGGCAAACGTTACACAGGACTCAACGCAGGCTTTGACACTCGTTCGCAAGTTTCGACTTACCAATTGCGACGGTCTTTCGTTGAATTTCCCCAGAGCGAGATTGATTGCGGCGGATTGGGCAATTCCATTTTTTTCATGCGTTAGTACAAGATTTGCGTTAGTAAGACAGAGAATTTTACTAAAATAATGTATTTTAGATCGAAAAAAGTGAAAATGTTATTTTTTTAAACAAACGACTTCCGAATCGAGTTTAATTTTTCAGAGAACAAAGAGTGACGTTTTTTTCTCTCGATTATAATTAATTTTAGTGCGTTTTCATTATTTTGTCGTCAAAGTGTTACTTCCTTGATGAAAAGAGAGAAGAGAAAAGCGGAAGAGCCCGACTCACCGGAAGAAGTGTCTCTGGATGGCCTGGAGGGTCTCGAAGCGAGAGGATGATGAGTTTGGTAAGGTGGCGGAGTCGCGGCGCTGTCAGAACCTATTCCGCTACTCGCTGCGCTTCTCGTGCCGCCTCTCTCTATCGCTGTGTTCCCACCGACGATCGTCTGATTTAGACAGCGTCTGAATTCTATGCCAGCCAAGTTTCCACGGTGTCGGTGAACCGTGTCGTAATCTCGAGGTGGCAGAAGTATCGGGCCGACGTCGTTCTCCGCTGAATTTCCTCTACCTGAGATCGACCAAAAAAATTTATTTATTTATATTAATTATGTACATAAACATATACTAAATTGAATAACAATTTTTACAATTTTTTTAAAATTTATTCTTATGTGTTCTAAATTTGATCGTTCAATTTCAACAAAAAATAAAAAATGTTAATATTGAAACATCTGCACATTACTACACGATTGACATCTTAATGTACGAATTATCAAGATGGAAAATTTTCGCTAAAGTAGATGCAAGTAATTATGTATAATTAATATTTTTATTGCATGTATTGCGTCATAGAAAGCTTCTCCGGAGCCATTTTTATGAGTTAGAACATTTTCACTTATTTTGCAAGAGAAGAATAATATTCGTAAAATTTTCGGTCCATTACGACGGTGTTGGCAAAAAAATGTTAATTTCATATCGAAATGCTGATCATTATTTTTGAATTATTTGAAAATCACCTCTATAAAAATGATAAATACAAAATGCAAGAAATAAATAAAATCAAATGATAAATAATTAAAATTGAAAAAATTTTTTTTTTAAAGTTAACTTACCCAATTTTGCTCTCAATTCAGCAGCGAGTGATTCGTAAATAGTTGAGCTCTGGGCCGGAATGTGTCTCAGTTCGCCGCTTCCCTCGGATGACTCTGATTCTCTCGTGCTGCGTCCGTCACTTCCGAGATTGCTGCGGATACGATTATCCCCGGATGATAGCTTGGTATGACTCTCAGATTGGGAGGACAGAGCCTTCAATTGATTTCCCAGCAGTTCCGCAGTCTCGACTGATACGCATCTATCACCCATCAAGTTTTAGTAAAGCGTCAGATTTTTTAATTTCGACACTTCTCAGTACCACAAATCTATTATATAATAAAATTGTATATGTAACACTAATGTGTTATTTTAGGGAAAATTTCAAAAAACATCTCGGCGGCATCGCAACTCAATGCGTTTCGTAAAAAAATTTGAATATGGAAAGTACGGTGAAAGATATTTTATGAAAAATTATTACAGAAAATACAATAAAAAATTTCGTATGTGTAAAATATCTCTAATGCATAATACTTTACGATTATTTTAAATATTTCACAATTGGACGCGAAACTAAACTTTAAGCCGAGGGAAATAAATTTTCCTCTATTTTTTTTATAGGGCAGCGAGGAAAGCTTGAAAATGATGTATGGCTCATTATAACAGTGAAATTAATTTTCACACGTGGTAACCTTGAAAGAAGGCCAAGTATATTGGTAATTAGAATGGCTGATATCTCGGGAACAACGCCCCGAGCGGTCGATTGTCTATGCGGAAGTGTGAGAAAAAAGGTGTCAGAGTAGTCGTGGGAGTGAACATGCCGGTGAATAATCGTGAGTCCGTTAGAATTGGTACAAGCTTTAGCGAAGTTTGTTTTACATAGAGCAGGGACCGTGTTTTTCCTCTAAAAAATGAAGCCGGTTTTCAAAAGTAGTGTAACGAGTACTACATAGTTGAAATAAGAAATCGTGAATAGTAAAGCTTGTTTCAAGGTGAGTAAAGATTTTTTTATAAAGAAAAGCTAGTAGTAAATTATTCTACAAAATGAGTTCAAAGGATTACGCTTTGCAAGCAAGATGTTTTTCCCTCTAAAAATGAAATTAGTTTCACAAGTACTATACATAGTTGGAACAACCAAAAATAAATAGTGGCGGTTATTTAATATCAAAAAAAAATTTGCTTGACGAAAATGAAGTCGAACAACTGTTCCATAGTCAAAAGAACAACATAGTAAGAACAAAGTACTGCATAGTTAATACATATGAGCATAAATAGTAAAGCTTGTTTTATACCCAGTAAAAACTTGTTTTAATAAAAAAATATAGTTGAAAAAGTCTTCTGCTGATGGAAGAAAAACTTTCAGCGCGAAAAGTTTTTTCTTCCAAAAATGCAACTAGTTAAAAAAGTACTTAATAGTTGGAACAAGTAAACATAACTAGTAAATTTTGTTTCATGGTACGTAAAAACTTGTTTTATCAAAAGAAGGAAAAGTATCCTACATCACTAAGAAGAAGTACACTGAGAAGGTATTTGTTCTACCAGAAATGAAACTAGTTGAACGAGTACTGCATGGTTAGAACAAGTAAACACAAATAGTGAATCTTGTTTTATGGCAGGTGGCGACTGCCCAGTCGACAAAGTATACTCCGTACAGTTAGAAGTACAAGTATTGCGAAGTTCGCTCTACGTCCAGAAAGGAATTGTAGTTTCTTCCAAAAATGAAGCTAGTCGATGAAAAAAAAAGAAAGGTGAGTCAAACCTGTACGCGTGTATGTGAACCGGATTGTTGGTCGCGGGATTGGGAAGCAAGAAAGTAGCGGCGACGATATCCTCGCGTTGTACCGCCGCCAAAACCGCGTGACCCGGCACCAATTGCTTTACGCCCGATTTCGTCGATACCCCGGGATGTACCGTCTGTATGATCTTCAGGCCTTTGCTGCTAACCTGAAAATTCAACATTGACGAAACGCTGAAAAATGACTTTTTTAACATGGATAATGAATGCAGAAAGTAAATAGAGAAGAGAAAAAAATAATAATTGAATAAACGAAGTAACTATGCGACTGTACGAGGAAGAAGCGAAATAGCTCGTTTTCTCGAAACACGCCTCATCGTCTCCCTTTCTGTTACGACAGAGAGATGCAAGCACGGGAGAGGAGAACGCGGGAGGGCCAGTTAACTTTCTCGTCGCGGTGTCTTCTGTATCGCAATTACAATGGCACAATTCCGATGGCTCTTTAATAATGCCACGCGAATTATTTAGCCGCGGTGTGTCACAATAACGCCGGAATGATGATAATAGCGCCGGGATTCGGTCACGCGCGACTTGAAGCAAAAACGAGCTTCTTTCTCTTCGCTGCATCGTTTTCACGGTGATAACGTCATTGAAGCCGAAACAATACACTAATTTAAGGCTTAGAAATTTTTCACTAACGAAAGGTATTCAATATAAATTGCTGGCAATTTTTAATATTTTTTTTCAATTGCGATTTATCTTTTTCAATATTTTAGAGGAAAAGAAATTTTAGTGATAAACAGGTAGAAAAATCGAATCTCATTCTTTTTGATCTTTTTTAATATAAAATTTAAAAATCTCAAGAACAACTTGAAATCGAAATAAGAATTTGCATGAA
Organism: Cremastinae sp. B BG-2022a; assembly: GCA_030522605.1. Classification (NCBI taxonomy): domain Eukaryota; kingdom Metazoa; phylum Arthropoda; class Insecta; order Hymenoptera; family Ichneumonidae; species Cremastinae sp. B BG-2022a. The sequence goes on along the minus strand of JAPYYX010000664.1, from coordinate 45,441 downwards.
AAATATACTGATAAGAAATCTGACGTTATCTCGCGTGCTTGAAAATTATTTCAATAACAACTCCGTTTCTTTTTCAAATGTTATTCCTTCAATTTGAATTCGCAAGAAGCGTAACGAGCGAGCGCAATTGCGTGTACGGATAATATCCACGTGCGCGTATCAATTTCGAGTCTTTCTCTTTTCTCCTTGGCACGACAGAACTCCCTTTACCGGTGAGCGCCAATTTAACGGATCGGCGAAAGACCGTCCTCTCGTTCGGAGCCAAAACGAAGTAAAAAAAAAAAGAAAAACGTTTCTAAACTCTCCGCGATAAAAATTGATAACGAATTTTATAAATAACCACGGAGCCGGAATTTTCATTTCTAATTTCGTCAGAGCTCTCGAACTCGTCCAGGAATTCGAGAAATTTTATTATTCGCCATAAACGATTTCTCGAATCTCGTTCCCTCCCTGGACCGCTTTATCTGAATTCGAAATTTATCGTACGTCGTTCGAATTTCTCGTATTTCTTTATTTCCAGCCGAGCTTTTAGCCTGAAATCGTTCGCCTGTTTTTCGTTCACGAATCGCTGAAGATTTTCGAGGAAAGTAATATTTGATTTCTTTTTTTTTTCACTCATAACGCTATCATTTTTATAATATTGCTATTAGATGTATGTATGCGCATTTTATTGCTCGCTGGAATGCTTTCACCGTGCTCTCTCTTTTGTGGCGTGTGCAGTCAGTGGGAGAGAAAAAAATGAATTTCATTCGAAACGAAGAAAAAAAGCGAGACAAGAGCCCGTGGCTTTTTTTTCTTCACCGCGCAAGATCGTAGATTCGTGAAATTTATTTGTGGTACGATTTCATGAGTTGCGTCTCTTTTCCATTTTTTTTTTCATCGAGGAAAAAAATAAAAGAAGAACCGGCTCTACGCCTGCGGTTTCCACTGTCCAAACCGATGAAGTGTGGCCAGCCTTTTTTTTTCACCCCTTCCTTAAGGTTCTTCTGTCTTACCTGTAGGGTGACCTTGAAAGGTTCTTGGAGTCTCTCACGCTCGAGAAGGTAAGCTATAGCTCCGGGCATCGCATCGACACCCTTGGCCTCTCTCGATCCCAAATACCACACGTAGTACGAGCTCTTCTTGACATCTTTGCTACTCCTCATCCGCAGTGCCATAACTCACTGAAATTCATCAATAAAAAAAAACACGTGAATGAATTTGCTATCAGGAATTTCCGTCAAATTGATTTTAATGATAAGGGAAAAAAATCGTAACGTGACGATTGAAAAAGCGTTTGGGTACGAGAAAGAGCTTTCGAGCTTTAACGATCGCAGTCTGACCAATCGGAGAACGCCACGTGGCAAGTAGTCACGTGGTTCGTTTCCGATTTGCGAAATTTTAAATTTCGAGAACTTGCTACTGAATTGAAAAGTTACTTAGGACTTTTCGACTCAAATTTTCTTCAAGAATTTAGTGGTATTTACATGATGATGAGATCTGGATTATCTTGTATGACATCTAACTACTTATGGAATCTTTAAAGAACTAAATGTCATGATATGAAAAAATAAAAAATTTAACGTTTATTATTGGATGTCAATAAAGTTTTTCACCACGTGCCATGATGATAAACTAGAGAAATCACAAGAAGAATAATTTTTTAATCATAAATTATCAAAGTTGACATTTCCTGCACTATAAACTTTACCTATCGTAATTATAATTCTATAGGAAATAATAATTATTACTTCCTATACAAACTATCCGAGCGTGGTAGATACTATGATATGAGTAATACGAAAGTGAATAGTATTCATCAAAACACTGATGTTATTTATTAGAAATAAGTATGTAGAATATTTTATATAGAATCCGCTACTTGTGGAGCCCGCGGAGAAAAGGAGAATGCGCCCGATAAAAAAAGACCTCCAAAACACGAGTAAATGAGAAACGGCGGATTATGTTAGGAACAAGCATAGTTATCATATCCTGAGCGAACTATCCGAGCATGCCGGACGTTATGATACGAGCGATAGACAAGTGGACGGTATTCACTTGCTCAATTACTTTCACATTTGAATCCCCTTCCGTACTGGAATAAGGCAAAAGATAACGATCTCCCGCGCTCAAATCCACTTTTTACTATGTAGTTAATGCGACGGAGGTTCGTGGCATTCCCCACCAGGGGCGCATCGATTGTCCAACGCGCGCGCATACACACCGCCGCGGAGTCGATCCGCTCAATTCTCTTTCGACTTTCTCGATGACTACGGAGAGAGAAAGAACCGATCGGGGAAGGGGGCACGAGGCACTTTGTGCGCTCATCGTCGATCTTGTCGAGGTTATATACCGAGAGCGTAAGAAAACCTGTGCACCAATACAATTCCTACTTTTTGTTTGTTCGATCGCGGCTGTACGCTCTGAGAAAACCGTATTCTCGAGATACCGATAGGTCGTATAGACGATCCTTCATCGAGAAATATGTTGGCATTCAAGAGAGCCTGCTGGAATTTTCTCTCGATCTTTGCACTCCAATACGCAGAAACAAAAATTCACTGCGATTCAATGCACTTTCTTGAAATTTAGTCATTTTTGTTTGTAATGGATTTTTTTTTATGCGAATGACAGTTCCGGATCGGTATTCATTTCAACTATGGTAACAGATAAATAAAATTTTAAACATAAATAAATTTATTACGAGAACAAATGATTAATCAATAGCAATTTCAAAAATTTAATAAAAAAGAATGCAAAATCAAGTTAAACAATGTGGTAAGATTGAAGATTGAAAACAATTGTAAACGGAAGAAAAACATTAATTTAAGATAATTATTTTTAATTGAGATTATGTCATAATAAATAATAATATTCATTATTTACTGAAATGGGGAATCAATTAATAAAACAATTATTGACACAATTGCGAATGAAATAAAAATTATTTATAAATAGCGTTTCAATTTTAAATCGTTGCTATATTATCAGTAAGATCGCTTTATCATAAAAAAATACAAAAGCAGGATTTATGACCGGAACGAGGTCTTGTGCGTCAAAACACGAGCAATACTATTTTTTCGTTCAATCAAGCAGCGTAATGCGGCTATTTTTTCCGAGGAAAAAAACGTTCAGTGTAACTCGGGATCTCATTGTTGCTGTTTCTCGATTTTTATATATTTCCAGATAAGATAATCGGTTAATTTTTATTGCAAGTGACAATGGGATACTTGTCACAACCAATACCGTCCGGACTATATCTAGAGGAAGTTGAGAAAAACTTGACTGTTCGCGGAGATAACCTTGAAATTTAACACCGAGTAAGCTCTGCACGGGGCGAATTGAACGGCATAATGCTTGTTTGTACAGTGATATGCGAAACTCGGAGTTAAAATTGTCGAGGGAACAACTCGATTGATAAAGTTTTAACGATTTTTTTCCGTTATATGATAAAGTTTTGAAGATATCGAAAATTCGATTAAACTTTAAATTCGCTCAAAATAAATTATTTACAAAAAAGTTAATGTGTCATCATAGGATTATAAATAGTGCTCAAAGTTTCGGAGTGATCACGAAACGTGACAGAGGTGAAAAGAAAGGAAAAATGTAAGATTATATATTTTTTGTTAGATAAGTTAGATAATGGTTTTGAGATTATGTCAACAAAGTTTCGAGTAAGTGTTACAAGGGAAACTGGAGGCTCGACCACGAAAAGAATTTTTTTATAATAAGTACAAAATTGACGCTTTGTGTGATTTTTTTTAGATTTCAGGTGCTGATTTTTTGTATATTTTTTTTTGCTAATTTGATGCACTGATAATTTTGTTTTTTGTGTGAAAATTTCGACAAATTTCATTGATTTGTCACGTATTTTACTTGCAAAATAATTTTTAAAACAATATTCGATATTTCCAAGCAAAATCCGAAAGAAAAAAATAATTTGACGCACCATTACGAAACAAAAACACATGGTACATATTTTATTATACTGCACATAAAATGTCAATGTTGTGTAATTCCATCGTTTTCTGTTAATGCTTTGAACGTACGAATTTTGAAACAGATAACAATGTCAAAATTTCGTAAAGTACAGAGAAATGATGAGTTTTACAGAAAAAAAATGTTCATACATTTGAAATCACCGTATGACGTTGTTGCAAATTATTTTCCATTATTTCATAAGTACTCTCGAATTATCCTGAATTCGTTCGAAACGATTATGGGAAAAGGGCGATACAGCGTGCTCGTATATAGCGATATTCTTCGTAATCGTGGATCCGATCGGTCCAAGTTCCGAAGGAATCGCGAAAAGTGACAGAGGAGAAAGAAAAGAAAAAAAAATGCAAGAAGCGCACGCAACTCGGTGGAGAATGCACGATCTCTCTTGGTCGGGACTCGCGGTTAGTCGAGCTGGATACAAGAGAGGCAAGCAGTGCAGGCAAGTCAGCTAATAATAATACGGTACGTACTACGGTACACACGAGAAAAGGAAGAGAGTAGTCGACGAGAGAGTCCCGGCGGCGATGGCAGCGCTCGCTCTCGAGCCTCCTTTGACAGGTACGAGCCTTGGCCACTTGACAGCTAGGCGCAACAACAGCAAAAGCAAACACTCTCCACTTGGACGTTCCCTCCTTTTATCTTCTCTCCACTAAATTACAAATTCCTCCGGCGTTCGTCGAACAAAAAAAGATTTCTTTACGAAAATCCTTTTCTTTATTCTCTTCTTATTGTGCTTTTCGTTTACTCCCTTTTATTCTCGTTTATTCTTATTGTGATCGTTGTTATCGTTCGAAACGATCGCTCACAAAACGTGTATCGTAACTTCGATCCTCAACCACAGGGTTCCATTACCCTTTTTCAAGTTTTTTCTCTTTTGTTTTTCACATGTATATACACACACAAACTCCGAGTCACGGTATTTCTGAGAATGTATCAACGAAATATTTTGTCGTCGCGACGTTAAATGAGGCAAAGACGGTTGCGAATTATCGGCAAGATCGAAAAAGTGCAGTGTGCGAGGACGAGAAGAGTCTACGCGCGCATGCAAGGAGCTAAAGAGTGAGAAAGGCTGCTGTTGACCGGACCGCGCGAAACTACGAAATGGACCGAGCACCGAACCGTGCCTTCAGATTACCGGTAAGCGCTTCTACGACCGGTAGAGGGGGAAAGGAGCAGAGAGAGAGAAAGGGAGGCGCGGACACGACGCTGGCGAAGTGAATGCTCGAAAAGGATAACCATACACTGGCTCCTAGTACAGTCGACGCTCGAATGTCTCTCTTGAATTCTCCGTTTTTGAATAAGAGAAAAACTTATTTCAGAATTCATGGAAGTTTCACTATTTTTTCAATCCTAAGTGCAATATCTTTTGTTTGAAAAACAAAGATGAAATTGTTCAAATTTGTCTTAAACTAAAAACTGTTTAGATTGTTTGAATGATCATTGCTAAATTATTTACGAAATGAGTATTTTTTTTGCTAAATAGAAAGTCAACATTTGATTCAAACTCAATTTTTGCTTAAATCAAAAATATTTAGCTCATTAAAGGAATAATATACTTAAAATTTGTAAAAAGCTCACCTTTTAAATAAAAAATGCAAAATCGTAATGACTGAACATTCAAAAATCAATGTTTTGATTTCTAATAAATCAGTTTGGGAATTTTGATTTTTAATCATGGTCTATTCAAACAGAAAAAATTCATAGAAAGTATAATGTATTTCAACAACTTGAAAGCTATAACTTAAAAAAAAGAACTTCATTAATACAAAATATTATAATTATCCTAAACTTAGTATTTTTTTATAGACTTTCGAATGAGCGCTAATCTTTGTTTGTGTGCCTCTGTAACAGTTGCCCTCTTATATGGCCGTACTTCATCAGTGCCAAAACCAGGTATCCACATATTCCAATTTGTTTCTGTAAAGAAAGTATAATAACTTTTAATTGCTTATGTACAGACAAAAATTTAAAAAAAAACACTTATTTGTGTACTATGAAACTATCTAAACAAATGAAAATAATTTACCTAAATATAATTGAACATCTTTAACTTCCACAGTATTCGCGTGTCGATGTTTGGCTATGAGACATGCAGAATTGACTGTCGTCTCTACAAAATCATCTGCAATTTGAAGAAGCATCTCCTCAACCTCCTCGTCCAATTGTTCCGTTGGATCAACTTCCTTGACAAGATCTTGTAATCTAGCTTTCGATAAGAACTAAAAAGTGAAAGAAAACAATAACGAATGTATTGAAACAGAATAAATAAAACGAATGAAGTAATAGTTGAGTAAACATTGACATTGACTATGGAATGTCAATGGATTATGTGAACAAGGTTTTTCGAATAATTCACTGAACCTGTAAAAGATCGACTGCTGATCCGGGCGTCGAAGACGTTGAAGATTGATGAGATTTGGAGGATTGCGAACTTTGTGAGCTCTGCTGAGCTTGAGATTGCGTTTGAGTTGAGTGTTGAGGACTGACGCTTTGTGACGAGGTCATGGCAGGAAAATTCTGATTGCTGGGCCCGACTGACTGCAAATTTCCCAAGGTCACGGTAGAGTCGCAGCCGCCGCTGCCGGATTGCGATAAAACTGATTGTTGTGACATTTTCTTGATATGAAACGATTATGTGTAAAGATAAATATATTTTACTCAATGAGAGGATGTTTCGGCTCGAATCGAGGTTAGAATTCCGTTTATTAAAACTTTTCGATCAAAACGCCTCACACGGAAAACATTGTAACTAAATTTTTTTTACGTAAGTGCGAGAGAGATAGCATCCTTACATTTGTTTTCGAAGCATTGTGTATTTTGATAAAAAAACTATGTTGATTACTTGTATTTTTAAAAAAAAGCCAATAATAATTTGTTGCAATCTAACGTTTATTTACATTTTCTTCAAGAATTGAATTCTGGAAAAGTTGAGGATACTTTTTTACCGACTGAGAAAATGTAAAATCGTTTCCACAAAGTTATCGCTCACTTTGTGCACTCTCCTTCAAATTTTCGACCCGTGCTTTATGTTACGTCCGTTTTGTCAGAATGGCCGCTAGCAAGATGAATACCATCATCGTAAGTATTTTTCACGTGTTTTTAAATGTGAAAATGATCCTTTCCGATATTTTTAAAATGAAATCACACTCTCAATTAATCAACAAATTATTATTTTCCTATAAAAATTTTCACAATATTTTTGTGACGTACGAAATAATGTCAAACTGAGTGTCGAACATTCTGTCGTATTTCGAATAAAAATCTATAATTTGTATGAAATAACGAAATATCAATATTTATATTATTTTTTAAAATGTAACTGAAGGTTATTTTAACTTTTAGGCAAGGTCGTTTTCCTCATCAGCCTCGCGGCTGCAGATGGTCAAGGTGTGTACAAAATCTACTTTATGTCTATTACATAATTTTAATCATGGAAGAATTAAAATTTTCCCTCAAATTTCCGAGATGTAGGAAGAACGAATTTGACTTTATTTAATCTTGAATCTACTTATAATGTTTTTTTGAATTTATTTCACAGCCTCCTCTCCAAGTATTTGGACTGGAAGGTCGATATGCCACTGCACTTTTCTCAGCGGCCAGTAAACAGTCGGCTCTGCCAGCGGTAGAAGGAGATTTGAAGAAACTCCAGGTAAAATTTTGTGCACTTAGCATTTTTACAGTATTTTAGTGATCGGACTAAAAAATTATTTTACTTTTTAATTTTGCAGTGTTGTAACTACAGATTTTGTGTACAGATATTTATTCAATAGTTAAATTACTTGTTAATTAGCGATGTGAACAGAACTTTGAATATTTCTGAAATTTTAGAGTAGCTTTATATTTTTAATAAGTTCTTAGTTGTCTGATGTCTATGATATAGTAATTGAACTCTCAATTTTCAGGAATTTATGAAAACCAATGAAAATCTCGCAGAATTTATAAAGAATCCTTCAGTGAAGCGACAGACTAAGGAAGCTACTTTCAGAGCAATTGGTGAGAAAGCAAAACTAAATCCAGCGACGACCAATCTTTTGGCTCTGCTCGCCGAGAATGGACGGCTTCCAATGTTGAACACCCTCATCAACACCTTCAAGATGATAATGGCAGCAAACAGAGGTGAAGTTGTTTGCGAAGTTACCAGTGCGAAACCCCTGGATGCTGACATGAAGACCAAGCTGGAATCGGTCTTGAAGAGCTTTTTGACTCAGGGTCAAACAATTCTGCTCACAACCAAAGTAGACCCTTCAATTCTCGGTGGAATGATAGTTTCAATTGGTGATAAGTACGTCGATATGAGTATCGCGAGCAAGGTTAAGAAATACTCCGATATCATTCGCTCTGTTTAAAAAGTCATCCAAGACATTGTTAAAAAAAAGGAAAAATCTGAGAGGATCTGTACAGAAAGTAGAAGCGATGTACGTGGCGGATAATAAATTATAGTCACGAGTAATGAAGTTTGACTTTATTACACATGTAAAACGAATAATAAATCATGCCACAATGCGAAAGACAAGTCGAAAATCGTATTTTTGTCAGAGAGTTAGTGGTTAACAATTGTAACTTGGTATTTATATTGTTTATTTACAAAATCATTTCTATTTTGGTTCAAAGTTCTTCCGATTCGGAGTACCGCTAAAATGAAAAGATATTAGAATATTTAGTATGAAAAAGTTTCGAATTTTACATAAACTTCACATGCATCCTTAACTCACAGTTTTGGAATGTCCTTGACAAATAGAATTTCTCGGCTTCCCGAATCGTGATCCTTGCCAAGCTTGCATCTTTGCAGCCAAATTTTCGTAGGATTGAGAAGAGTCGATTGCTCGCTGTTCGAACGTGTTAGAATCTCTCGACGAATTGTTTTAGCTGGACATGATTTTTTCCTTTCCAGTAGAGCTTTTTTCCTTTTTAAAAATGCTTCATCTTGGCGTCTGAGCAAAAAGAAAATTAATCGAATCGATATTTTAATCAAATTAAAGGTTGAAAATACTTGAATGAAAACGAATGAAAATACCTGAAAGATTTTATCATTGAAGGGACTTGGGGTGATTTTCGTTCGAATTCAGTATCGCTCGAATTTGTCATCGCATTCACAATTTGTTTTTCTTTATATGCAATAATTGCACTCTTAATCGCTCTCGCACGTGCCAATCGACGATTTTCTCTCCAGAGCTTACGTGATTCTATTTCTGACTTCAATTTTTCATTTTCAAAGGAATTGGCCATTTCTCTCTCTTCTCTCCATCGCTTAATCATTTCTCTCTTTTCTTCTGCATCTCCCGTAAAATATTCAATTTTCTTTTTTATTAACTTTTCTGAACTCTTTTCATTCTCTGTGCTTTTAACCAAATTTCTTTTTTCCACGACTGCATAAATCTTTTCACAATGTCTCTCGATATTTTTTGGGCTAGTTTTTTTTACCTCGATTTTTTCTTGTCGCAGGACTTGACTTCCTCGATTTTCTCGCCATTCGCGAATGGCATTTTTTTGCTTTTCACGCAGCTCGAGATAAGTTTTGTACCACGCTTCGTGATTGACTATTCGTTCTGCTGTTAGATCAGGGCACTTTTTCCTTATCGCAGCCACCATCGCCGGTACGTTCGGACTAGTTTTACGCACTTTTAGAAAAAAAAGATGATCTGCCTCGCTCCAGTTTCCGGTATGACCTGTTAGGATGAAAAAAATTAAATCTTCATTTTTACTTAATAATGATATACAATTTAAAAAAATTGTAAATATTCATACTCAAATATTACATTCGTTCTCGTTTCATGAATTTTTTACAAACAAATTATATTAATTTTTTCAAATTATAATATTATATTGTAATTATAGTCGAGATAATATACAATAAGTCAATTGCATGTGAAAAGCAATTGAATAATTTATCAACAGACTAACGTTATCTTATAAATCATGTTAAATGATCTCAATATTTATGTACCAGTTTTCGCTACCAATGCATCAAAGTCTTTTGCCCCTTTGTAGCCATGCTCATTCGAAACAGTAATTTCTGCGTTCCTCTTCCCATTACTTGAAATTCGTTGATTTTCATATTTTTCGAGATTCAAGTAAAATTCGTGTAACTCTCGATCCAATTCGAGCTCTTCGTTAGCCAAAATTTCCATCGGTGATTCTTTCTTGAACTCACGAATTTTTGTGGCAAGGGCTGTTAACTTTTTTTTCAAACCTTCCACATCTGTAGCCGACAAGAGCAGAAGACAAGAGAGAATAAACATTTTTACATTTTTGTCGTTTATGCGCGTTTATGAAAAATGGAGTCAGTAAAATTACCAATTTTTTTGCCTTCTTCCAAATCTTCTATGGAAAGTGTAATTTCTTTCAAGTAGTTCGTTACTTCTTGGACAGACGTGCGTAATAAATTTTCCATTTTTTTTCTATAAAGACAACGTGACAAAATAATTAATTTTTTAAGTTATACTAATTAAATATTGAATTTAATTATTCATACCTCTCCAACATACGAGATGAACGCTCATTGTTTGTGACTTTCAATATTTCTGGTTCCGACTTCAAGTTTTCTAAAAAGTGTTCTAGAGTCCTGTCCATTGACTCCTCTTGTCTCTTCAGTTTTATCAAATTCTGTATATACTCATTTTTCACGCAAGATCGCATATTTATTTTGTGTTAATTTTTATAGTAACCGTTAAAGTAATTTGTTAACTGTCACATATCTGTCATTTACCACTCATGTATTTTTGACTTGCAAAAAAAACGAATGAATTTTTTTTAGAATAATTGGATGGACGATCTACGTCGAAAAACCAGAATACTTGTTAATAGCAGCAGTTTGTATCTGTTTGACGTTTCCATAGAAATCGATGGTGACAATACGACCCCTTTCTGAAGGCAACGTACCGTAAAAATGATTCACCGTGAAAAGATCCAAAAAAATTTGTCATCTTTTTTTTTAATTATTCTGATATTATCTTGATATTGATCTACTAAATTTTTATCAATTATCAAAAAATGAGAATTTTTAAGGTCTATGAATTAACTATGAGAATTTTCCATAGTTTATTTTTTTTCTTAACACAGAACACTTAGAAAAAGTTCAGAAACGTAATTTAAATTTTTGGATTTAATTTAATAACATTTTTTATTTTTGACAAATAAAATTTGAAAAATTTTCAAAGTCTCTGCTTTGGAGGGCAGTGTGGTCTTTTTTGAACGGTCCATATTTTTGTCCTGTTCATTTCAGATTTATTTACAAAATTATTGACATTTTTCTCAGTATTCTTATCATTTTTTTCTTTTTTTCCGTTTATTATGACGCTTTCCAGATCTTGAAAAATTTTTCTTATTCCCGTACACAGATGAGTCTCAAACAAAGCCCTTGCATGTTTCCGATTTTGTTCCTGATAATTGTTTCCAAGTTTTTCAACGACTGGCACCATAGACTCGCAAAATTTTTCAGCATTCGCTCTCAAAATTTTCTCATCCACAAGTAATTTCCGATCATTGTTCAGACTTTGTTTCAAATTACGATTGTAATAGATCAAGTTCGACAGACGTTTTTTCAGCTCGTCTAAATCTGATTTTTCGTACACTTTTTTATTTTGAATATTAGTTGGATTTTTTGTTTTCGGGTCTGCATCGCAGCTGTTGAAAAATGAAATTATTTTATACGACTATAAGATCAAAGATTTTTATTCCGTAAAAAAAAACTATTTACTTCTTTCGTTTTCTCTTTCTCGATTTTCCGATCAAACGTCCACATCGTTTTATTGTAAGATCTTTCGATCTATCGATCAATCGTCGTCTCAGAGAAATTCTCTCGCCCTGTTCCAATCTTCTCTTCAAGCATCGTCTCGTTATCTTTAATATATCGCCTGGCAATTTATTTTCACGAAAATCCATCGACACGAGTGTGCTGTTTGTTTCCAGCAAATCGATCAGAGTCTCGCCACTTTTTTTCGTCAAACCGCAGCGACGAAGACTCAACGACTTCAACCAAAAATCATCTTTCAGCGTTCTACTCAACAAAATTAATCCATCGTCTCCGAATTTGCGATTTCTATCCAAGATCAAAGTTTGGATACCTTGAAACTAGAGATTTTATTAATTTTTTTAAATTTCTTTTTGTAAATTACTACGAGAGAAAAAATCGTTTAGAAAAAAGTTTTTATAATAACGTTTTTCGTGTTTGTATCACCAGATTCCTCCCACGCGTTCTGCAGCAATTTTGTCGATCTTTGTTTCAAAAATGAAGCGATATGTCGACCGCTCTTGGACGTGAGCGAGCAAGAAGCGAGATCGATGGATCTCAGGCTTGGATTTTCTCGAAGACTTTTAAGAACGAGTTCGCAACCTATGTGCATCGGAATTGACGAAATATTGACTGACGAAAATAATTTACATATTTTTCTTGTATATAATTACATACTCACATCCACGCATCTTGTAATAACAGCCGATATTTTTAAAATTTGGACATATTTGGACATTTTTTATTACCTGGATCACGAATTCTGCATCTCGCGAGTGAAATGCTCTGAATGCTTCGATTCGACGAGAGACCGGTGCAAAGAATTAAAAGATATTTTTCAGCCTCCAATGGAATTCCATGGAGACTCAGAGACGTCAAAAGTTTCGAATTTTTGGTGCAAACTGCGACAGCGTCGATGAAACATCTCAACACGAAGTTGGTGCAGAAAAGCGATCCTTGATTATTCGTTTTTCTGAATTTTATTTTTTTTTAGTATAAATTTGAATTTAAAAAATTGAAAAAATTTGACATTTCACGAATGTTCGTGGCTAAAAAAAATTGTACCGATACTCGTGGAGCTTTTTTTCGCTGTTAACAGTCTCGTCGACGCTTTGTCTCCGATTTCGACTGTAAACGTAAATTTCGTTCAAACTGAGGCCAGCGGCAAGTGCATTGAGTACCGGCGACCAGTCCTCGAATTTGATGTTATCGCAACAGAACCTCAAACAATTTTCCGTCGAATTGACTCGAATCATCGACAACGGGGCAACAAATTTTTCGCTGCACATCGATTCATAAATTTTCCAAAATTCTCTCGGTCGAGATTTTTCAATTTCGCCCATTTTTCGAGAAAATAAATAAATATAAAAATAAATAATGCGAAAATTATCAATGTGCCAAACGTAAACAGGTGAATGTAGGTAAAATTAGTGTGACATTGATTGTATTCAGGCTTATTGGAATTATTGTTTTATTTATTTACATCCAGAAATTAGATAACTGAGCCAACTTTTATTGATTTTTATTGATTTAATATTTTTCGAAGTTTTTCATAATAAATTAATTAAAATGGAAGATGAACGTTCCACTTTGAATTACGATTGCAATTACAATCTATTTCTAGCGAAGAGACTGTTGAAGGATATCCGAAGGAGTCAAGGTACGTGAATTCATTAAAATTTAAGGATTAATTTATTTTAGTTCGAGAACAAAGTATTTCATTAATTCTTTTCGCAATGATAGAGGTAATGAATTATTTAATTAAATATATAAACTTTATCAGAAATCGAGACATTAATTTTGACAGATCGAAACATCGCTGTCATGTGGTTACGATATTTAATGGGTTCGAATGCGACGTTGGACGAGATGCAACTGAGAAATGATTTTTTTCACCATCTAGTGCAGAATCTTCAAGAGGGCCATTTGCGACCGCCTTTCGATCACGCGCCGCAGACTTCGGGACCGCTAAGTGAAATATCTCATTTAATTGTTGGTTTATTTTATTTTATTTATTTTTTATTTTTTGATCTTTTTATATAAACAGAATTTTTTGGGCACAAGGACATTTTTTTTTCAATAATTGCAATTAATTTATTTTTTCTTCGCAAGCCCAGCAGAAGTGACCACACGGTGAACGTCGATGAAAATCTGTCAGATGAATCGGAGCAAGCCCAGGAAGCCGATAACAAACCACTCGTTGTTGAAATGTCACCGGATGGCGGAGATTTCTTGGCACTCCAGCCAATACCCCGTGAAGGATCCTTCTGCTACCTCGCAATCACTGCAAAAAAACGAACAAATTGACGAACCATGTTGTTCGTGATCGATGCCAATTTTTCATTAGGAGTAATTGTTTTTATATTCTTATTACAAACTTTTTTATTATTGTTTTTCCTCATTTTTTGTTACAAGTTTTTACAAATTGTATTATATATTACAAATAATAAAAAAAATTTTAAATATATGTAATTTATAATCAGTGGATTCTTTATCATAGTGTGACGTTTCGTGACGTTTTCACGTCATCTGCCACGCGCTACTTATCATACGGAAATAAATTCTTTCATTCGGGTTTGAGGAAGAGTTTTTTATTCGTGCAAAGTTTACGTAACTCTTAAACTAGTTTTTATCATTTTATCTCTAGATAAGAAACAAATATTTATACTCTTGCATTTTTCCTCATTCCTTACTATAAATTTAAAAAAATTTTAATTAAGTGCAATATTTACGGTTTTTATATTTTGATATTTTTCCATCAAACTCTAGATTGTACAATATATGGAAAAATTTATTAGAGATTTTGTAACTTACAATCTACGGATTACAAGAGATACAAAAATTCATCAGTGTTTCAGGTGTGCGGAGCTTTGTTTACGCGATAAAAACTCAGAAGTGCGGAGAATGGATAAATCCGCGGCTTTTTCTCCGGTAGCAAATTACCTACCGATTGCATACATATGTCCCTTATAAACCGTGCATGCATGTTGCGCATATCGTAAGAGAGAAACTCCTCGATTCTTAACGCGTATGAAAATTGCATGAACAAACATTGAGCGACAAACATATTACGTTCGACGATAAGGAGTCCGCCGCGAGATAAATTCAATGTCGTTTCAATTTTTCAGGTATATCCTGACTGTAATTATTGTTTTCCACGACAAATAACCAGAATTCCTCAAATATTTATATCCTGAGTACAAAATAAAAAATTTGCGAAAATGATACGAGATGAAATAATTTTGGACAAAATGACAACAATTAGAATTTGTGATCTTGCATTGAATTTTGACCACACGGATATAAGGAACATCGACAGTCATTGGAGGATTCGAAATTTCGTTTTTCTGCTTTGTATGCAACGGAGAGTTTGATGTGTCTGGATCCAATGGCAATTTCATGAATAGCTCGTTGAATTTTTCATCAGACGGCTTATAAAAGTAATGAAAGTAGGTACACTGACCATGATTCAATTACGACAAGTAGGTGCAGAACTTTGGGTGTCAGTGAATGTCTGTCCTTTGAAATTTCAGAGATAACATTTAAAAGAGAGAAAAGATTAGTGTGTCATAGGTGACGAGACGACCTTATCGAGAATAATTGTGTATTCGTTAATCGTACAATTGCGAGACGCGCAGTACGTGCGAATTTACTTACGATTTCGTCAAGTCGAGCACGTATTTGTGTTTTGCACGTTTTGCAAAGCACTCTCGTCGCGAGTGCGCTTCCATCAGCCGACATAAACTTTATTCAGTTTCCTGAGGATCCTCTTTCTCGCTCGTAAAATCGGTTCGTTGCAAACTCTGACGATTGTCATGTGAATTCTTCCGTAATTAAATTAGTAAAGTGCAATTTACTTAAATTAAAGTGATTTTTTTTAAATTTGAAACAAAAAATGTAAAAAAATATTTTAGTCGTCGATGATGTGCAAAATGTTTATTCGTGTCGATAAAATTCGAGAAATGTTTTACTAAAAATTAGTTTTTGGGAAATGTGTGAGTCTGAAACGCCGTAACGTGGCTCAAAGCGTTTAACGCAAGCATGGCCAAGATTCTACGATTAAACAACGAGTTATAAATATTTGAGATTAAACGAGAGTACGTATCTCGGTACACACGAAAAGTGCGAATGTTGAACGATCGTTTCGATAAGGTAGCTCACAACGAGCGATCCCATTCGAGCAATCTCGTAATAGTACAAGTGCGACCAAAATTTGGTGAAATATTCGACGATTCGTCGATCGCTCGGAAATTTGATATTTATCAAATACATCCTATTATAGAGGTATATTATTTCTCAGTGTTGGAAAAGTGATTTTCGTGAAATTAAACAAGGTCGTTCAGTGAATATCGATACGAGTTGACAGCAAAGAGTTTACGAGTGCAAGATAAATATGTGAAAAATTATTATTCAAAATCTTAAAGTAGTTTATCGTCTAGAGAAACAAAAATTATACATTTAAGGAATTATTATTTTTCCATAATCATATTGTACGTAGGTAGAATAATGTGCAATGCTCAATATTTTTTGTGAATATTCACATCAAATTATTACGAAGACTTTTCAGTCCATATCTTTTGGGTTTTACATAACGATCATCACCATTTTAAAGATAATAATTTTAAAGATAAAACACAAACAATAAACACCATGAAATAAATAAACAAAAAAGAAAGTACTTGGAATAATTCTAAACTTAATTTTCTAACATATATTTATGGATATTATTGTGCATTCAAACGTCAAATGAACGAAACATGTACATTTGTTTTTGTGCAATTATCAGATACAGAAAAGGTCAGAAGAAAATTATCGTATTACTTTACAAACGTTTTGGTTTTAAATAACTATCATTACTTTTTTGCAAAGAAAATACGACACAAACAATTAAAATTAAACAACAAGAAACTAGTCCACGAACTGCACGTACATATATGTATTTATCTACCCACTGAAACGTTGATTGAAACGAAACATGCATACTTCTTAATAAATAATAGACATCAATGAAAAAATAAAGAATGAAAAGCCAGTAAAATTATCTTATGATAAAATTATTCTTAATTGATTTTCTTGCAATTATTATAAAATCGTGAGATGTAAATATTATTAAATGACTTTATGAACATAATTATAAAAAAGTAATTGAGTAAAAGATACTGTAGATTTGTTACATTTTACCAGAAATGAAATTCAGAATTCGGTCATAAGCAACTTCACGTTTGTTCAGAGGGACTCCTGTCAAAGTCGGTCCAAAAAATCGGTGAACGGATTCTCAGTGTAAATGGATGAATTATCGCCTAGAGTCAATAAATCTCATCAAATAGGCACATCGCGTTTAAGGGCGATGGAACGTCTCGGGAGAAAGAGCGCCTGGATGAAAAATCTTCCCTGAATAAAAAAAAATGGGCTGCTCGCCAAGCTCGATCATTGCATACATGAGAAATGCCAAGAGACTTGAGAATGGCAAGGCTGGTCTCGTCAACAGTGGTGAGTTTTAAGCTGGAGTTCATTCACCCAATTTTCCATATTTTGTTTCTCCAAATTGTAGCTCTTCACGTTTCATTCTTACAAATATTCAGGCTGACAAAAAATAACGAAAATAAGGATAAAAATATTTTTAAAAATGATAATTTTTTATAATGATTGAAAAATTTGCAGATTTGCAATTTTCAACAATGATAATTTATTATATTCATATTTTTATCATAATTTGTTTTTATAGGTGTCAATATGTTTTTGGTATATTTTTAAATATACAAAGCTCATTAGCAAAGTAGTAATATTTAAAAAGTCGTTTCGGTTAAAAAAATATTTTTCCATTGGTTAAATAATTTACAGATTTTTCTGACGATCCGTGGACGCTCAGCGATTCGAGTGCTCCGGACTCGCAAGATTATCATCGCATGTATTTTCCCGAAGAAACGGATTTTTTTCCCCCATTCGGTCAGTCCGTATTTTTTAGCTCTCTCTCACTCCAATTGATCCTTAAAAAAGCGACACACTTATTACCGAACTTGTTCAATCGAAATTCTGATTATTTTCGTTGGGAAGGCGATCGCGATTTCGAAACTCGGACCTTGAGAATTGACGGTTCTCACCCGGCAACTTGGCCGCCACGTGACTTTCCTTATTCACCTCACGCTCTTTCTTCTCCTAGCCGATTTATAAAGCGCCTGAGGAGGTTTTCTCACTTGTTCATTTTTTTATCTTCGATCCATCGAAACGATCGTCCAAATCATTATTCTTTTCAAATAATTTTTTTTCATTTTTTTTCCTCTCAAGAAAAACATTGAAAAAATTGTTTTTCGTTAGAATTCGGTGATGCAAATTCAACGAGATCCACCGGGGAATGTGTTTAACGAGCAAATCCGGTGGCTATGAGAGGCTCGCCGCGATTCGCTTCGCTTCTGAACGTATACACGAGCAGCAAAAGTGTACACGAGCCCTGGCAAACATACTCTCGCAACGGTGTTTCGGTTCAGTCGCTGTAAAACCGCTGACGATGGTCCATCTCGGGCCCATCTCGTATTCAATTACGAGATCCTTCCGAACCGGCCTTTCCGCTTTCTTTCCATTTTTCGTTATTCTTTTGCGTTCCAGAGTGCAAGATTATTCAGTTTAGACGTTCCTCTCTGTCACTCTTATCGCACCAGGAAGTGTACGAATTATCAATGATGTTATATTTCTCCAATTATTTCATTGATTCGAGATCAAATTTGAATCGATAATTGATGGTCGACGCGAGTGAGGTTTCTGGTTAAAAAATGTGCAAAATATTGCAAAATGCAATAAAAAAAGTGTCGCGGAACAATATAAAAAAACATTAAATTATTCCACTAAACACACTACGAAGATATAAGAAAATTATTTCTTTGAGTGCTTTTTTTTTCAATTAAAAATAATTTCGACAGTCATTAGAGAATTCGAAAATAGTGAGATATATCCACATGTCATCGCCTTCGGGCAACTTCTATTTCCCTAACGAGGACAAAATTGATGTCTCTCAAGAAGTCATTGAAAATGGTACAAAAAATTTATTTTTCTTATAATAATTTCATCAATCAAACGACGAAAGTAAATAAAAATACAGAATAATGCATAATAATAAATATCAGAGTGGACGGTGTTTCGAGAGCTTTTGGTGCGAGACAGCGTCCTTTATCAAAGCGCTCTTGTTTTGAGTCTCCCCTTCTAGATCGCTCTCTATTACCTGGGTTACGATTTACGTCATCGACCTTAATCTCAACTCTTTACCGCTTCTGGCTTTCGCCACTTTTTAAGCTTTATCGAAAATTCATCCGCGATTTGGAGCTCCGAGCCGTCAATTTTTTGACATGCATATCAAAACATCAATTTGACATATTTTTCGCTTCCTTCATTTTGTTGTGACGATAAAAAATTATATTTAATCTTAAAATCCAATTGAGTATTATAAAACATCGACGCAGATACGATTTTTTACCAAAAGAATTTTTTTTGGTCAAGCGTGAAATTCGCAAAGATGAAAGGGAGCGCACGATAATGGAGCGCTTGATTTTTATATGTCTACAAGAGGGTACATGCATGGCGTTCGGAGTACTCGAAATAGCCAGTTGGCTCGTAAGAAAGTTGCGCCCGAGGCGCCCAAATAAAAGGCAGAAAGAATTGTACGGATCGACCGATTGTCGCAGAAGCCCTCTCGCAAGGTTTTCGTCGGCTCTGTTCTTTTCTCTTCTCTTTTACATAAAGAGGACTCGTAGAAAGTTTCGGTCTTGCGAAAGGGAACGATCATTGTGTAAAAATTTTTTTAATTCATCCTAAAAAAATAAACAGAAACATAATTTATTCGTATGTCTTGCTCAATTATTTTTTTGTGAGTAGATAAAAATCATTTTATTTTTATTTTCGTAGGCAACAATGGCGACTCGTCGAGAATGGGAGACCAGGATTTTTGGAAAGAAAAGTGCGTGGAAAGTGGTCTCATGTTCACCAATGAGGAAGACATGGAATGTTCCACCGCTGTGAGTATTTTATATCTAACAATAATTAAAAAATCTTATACTTAAAAAATATGCGTATTCTATATATTACGTTCTAAGTATTTATTTATATTATATTGAATAAGATGATAAAAAAATGTTGATATGTCTGTTAATAAGACATTACAATACTAAGATTAAAAAATCGTGATATATTAAATCACAATAAACAATAAAAATACAAAAATCGCGGGTTCGTCATATTCTTCGACTTATCAATTTTTATATCGCCGCTCTTGTGACGTATCTCGTGACGTATCAAGAGATAACAGGAACTCGATTTTTGCTGCTCTTGCACGGAGCTATCTGAGTCACGTTCACTCGCGTTTCCGATAAGAAATGTAGTACCTTA
Organism: Cremastinae sp. B BG-2022a; assembly: GCA_030522605.1. Taxonomy (NCBI): domain Eukaryota; kingdom Metazoa; phylum Arthropoda; class Insecta; order Hymenoptera; family Ichneumonidae; species Cremastinae sp. B BG-2022a. The sequence goes on along the minus strand of JAPYYX010000664.1, from coordinate 25,364 downwards.
TCATCGATATAAATACTATACATATGTATACACATTAATCCTTACTATACGTATTATTTTATAGTTAATTTTAAAAAATACAACAATTACGTGCTATTGAAAATTCTCGCTTTTTCAATTTTTCAAAAAAATCAAATTCTTAAAAATATTTTTTAAATTTACAATAAATATGAATGTTTATAAATCGTAGCTTTTTACCGATACTTACTCGCGAATTTATGAATAAGCTTTGAAAATACGTTCAGACGTTATTTAGTATCAGCCTCACGTATTTTTCAAGAATTCTGAGAAAAAGTGTCGAGAGCCAAGAAATTTTTATGTTGACAGCGTGTGGAGTCTTGGCAATGAGATTTGTTGCTTTCTGAGGTTCTCGATGTGGACTGAGAAGCGCGAAAAAGTTGTAGCTTCGCGAACCCCTCGTACGATACCGGCGCAAGCGTACTTCGAGTCTTGAGCTTTTTTCTCGAACGAGAATCCTCGCTAATAATTAATGCCCCGTTTGCAACAAACTTCTCGAACAGAGACACTCGTCAAGTGTTTGAGATTTTTTTCGATAATTGCGGGCTGGCCGGTGATCGGAGAAAAATTGCTCTAATCGCGCTTGCGCCCGAGGACGACCGGAGCGGGAGATCGGCTCCGAAGAGCGTTTTTATCGTTATTTATGCACGAGTGTAAATCGCAAGTTGAAGGGTGAAACGCTGAAAAACAAAGTCGAGGGGAGAAATGAAGAAGAAATTGAAAAAAAACCTTTACCTCGAAGATTTTCCTCCCTCCGTCCACCTGGTGTCCCACGAATAGATGAACGATGATCAGGAAGTGGAATTACGGAGAGAAATATTTTTCATCTTCGATTTCTGGAACACCGGGTACGTCCGTCGAATAATAACGTAATGAGTCGGTAAATCGACGTGGGAGAAAAAAATGATGCTCGCCCTTCCGTTTGAAAGTTCGAGCTGAAAAAAAAGACATTGACGAATTAAACCCTTTCCATCGACGTGGATGAATTAAAAATTCAAGAGTCGGGTGCAATAGCCCTTTCCTTCTGCAAACTTTGCTCGCTTTATTTTCATCTCTGACTGCGCTTTGCTTTGCTTATGGCCTCGCTATAGCTTTTAACGGTGGCTATAAGACGAATCTCCATTGCGAATGCGCGCCCGTTCGAACGGTGGGAAATGAAACATCTGCCGCTGAAAACTCTTTTCTCGCGAGGGAGAAAAAGAAAGAAAACAGAGGGTGGCGAAATGAAGATTGCTGTATGTATTTTTTTTTAAAGAGAGAAAAGTGCATGCACGGAGGAAAGAATCGGTGGTGGGGTTTCCCGTCATGCGCTCTTGAATCTTGTGCTGCGCAAACTCAAAACTTTCTGCGACAACGAGCACGCGCCATCCCCTCTCGACAGGATTTTCGATTCCAGAAACACAACAGATTTAGAATACCGATTTAGTTCACTGGATCATCGATTTATTATCGTCTCTCTGGAAATACGTAGAAATTTAAAGACAAAATAAATTGTTTTCGGGGTAATACCTCTTTAAAAAATTTTTAAATAAAAAAAAATATTTTGCTTTTTAAATGTCAGTAAGATTATGACAGAATATGCACTGAAAAAACGTGGCGATTTCCAATGAAATATTAGTTGGTTCAATTCAATATTTCATTGGATCTATTGAATATGGACGAATGAATTAAATATTTCATTGGAAATGGCCATCTTTTTTTTCAGTGTGCGATAATTTTTTGGTGAAAAACGTAATGAAACTTTGTTTATCAATTACTAATGAAGCATATTGTTATTTTTTGTTTTTCACCCTTCAAATGTTAGGAAAACAATGACTGATTTAATACTCGATGACTTTTCAGTGAAAAACGTACAACGTAATGAAATTTTATTTATCAATTCCTAGTAATTACTACATATGATAAGCAAAAGGATGAAGTACATTAATTTTTGACTATTTAATCTATAAAATAGTCAAGCACCTTTTTTATCACAACGATAGCAAAGTATTTTAGTTCTGGGTCAGATCAATTTTTCAGAATTTTTTCAATGTGTTGCGGTTTTCAATATAACGCCCCAAGGGTATCTCTTATCGAAAAACTATGAAGAGATTGTTTTCAGGACTTGGAAAACTTGCGTAGCAAAGAGAGGAGGTATGTCTATGCTTTCCGGGTTAGGCTGTGTATTATTTTGCGCGTCAGTCAGAGATTTCTTATCGAACGGATAAGTAGTCTATTCGAGTATATCAAATTTGAGATTGTATCGGGTCTATAATCTCGATACGTTTTTGATCATCGATCAGTATCGCTTCTGGTGCAACTCTGCGTCGACGTCACTGGACGAGCGAACGCTTTCGCGGTTCGTAAACACGGCAAAACGCGAAATAAAAACGAATTCAACAATCGACACTCAACGATGAACTTAACACGCAATCCCCGGAGAAAGTGATTTTTTAATTATGAATTGATCAGATAGAGATTTTTGCTTATTTGTCGAGTACTTTTTCTTCTTCCTTTCGTTACTGAGCTTGCGAGACTGGGGAAGAAAAAAAAACTGTTTTTCAATTTCGCTCTCTCGGCCGAAATGAGCGACACGAGGCGCCTGACTCATCAAACTCTGTACATTTCGGGCTCAATCGACAGCCACGATTTGAAGTCGACGACCGAAGATGACAGCCAGAGGGACTCGTGGAGCTCTCGGTTATCTTTCATATTCTGTGGCCGCTTCATACCGCGAAAATGGTTCGTTAGTCAAAACAAATTGCGGATAAAGGTGCGACCGTCCTTACCTTCGGCTAACGCTTCGGTACCCGAAACAAGAAGGAAGGTACTTTCGAGGTTCTTCGTAATATTTTTCTCAAAAATAATCATCATTTTAAACGCGTGATATCTTTTTTATTTTGTTTTGTTTTATAACGTTCAGGCATTCGTTATTAATTTTAAAACTACATTATATTATTTTGTTTCGTTGATGCCTTTTTGTGGCATGTGTGCCCTGAATAAATCGATGATATTGATCGATATTGATGTTCATAAAAAAAATATAAGCCGAATAGAGAACAACGATGATGCTAATAGTATAATTTAAAAAATGACAATTTTTTCTAATTTTAATTATGGCTTGAGAGAGGACATAATATAGTATTTCAAGTCTAGTCGTCAGAATTTCAAAAAATCGTTCTAAGACTTTCAGCTGAAGGCTTCGCAGGTTCTCCTTCCCTTTTCATACTTGTCCATTTTGTTAATGCCAACTTCACTTTTATCTCAAACCGCCTGTCATTGTCTTTTTTCGCGTTTATCGTCTCATAAACTTGAGCTGAAGTATCTAAATAACGCGAAAAAATCGGTGGACATGAGAGAACTGGACTTTTCGAGTGTCGAAGTGATAAACACGGAGGCTCGCGTGAGACGCAGGAAGTTATTGGAACTCAAGCACCTTCATTTATCGGATTCCCACAAAACAGAGGATTTTTATTTTCGAGTTAATTTAATTACGAAATTCTATCGAAAATCTAATTTTTGGAAAACTCCAACAAATTTCCAGTACTTTTCAGATGATTCTGTCTATATTTGAATGAACAGGTCAAATTAAGCAAAATCATTTTTATTCAGTAAAGAATTAATATTTGTTTATGTATTTCAGAAGGGGCCGCAGGATTTCAATTCTACCTTGTCGATAACGACAAATGCTCAAACCGTAAAGGTAAATTTTTCAGACAAATGTAAATCTTCCAAAAAAGAATTGAATATTGAAGATACAATAATAATTTTTTATTTTATTTTTGGCAGGTCCTATTAGTTTTTTCACGTGATGATCAGCAGGTCGATGTTCTCGCGTCGGCTGCGAGAAAATTGGGATGGAGTGTGACTGTAGCGAAAAATGTGGAGCAGGCTGTCGAACAATTTCAGGCTGTTTGCCACGACCTCGTAATTATAGATCATAGAGGACAGAGAAGTACCGAGGGTGATGCTATTTGCAGGTACTCATAAAATTTTTTTATTTATCATAAACTGTGAAATAGTCCTAAACACGCGATTTACATCATATTTTGGAATCGCATTAAAAATAAAATAACATTAATTTAATTGTCTTCATAATTTAGATGGAAAAATTGATATTTTACAAGTGTTTTTTTTTCGGCAGAGCCTTGCGGAACACGAACTGTCATCACAGCAGTGTCATTTTAGCATTAGTAAAAAAATCGTAAGTAAAATTCATTTCTCAATTGACTCGAGAAAATCCGTTTTCAAATCGTTGATGAATTGTTTTTACCTTTTCTGTTAAGATTTTTCACCGTAGGCGATAAGGAAGAGATTGCGACGTTGGATTTGTTGAACACGGGATTCAGCAGGGTCAGTGAACAATTTTTAGTCTTATTGTATGAACATGATTTAATGTAAAATGAAAAGTTAAATAAGATAGCTTCAACGATTACTCTTAAAAATGATCTCTTTCATGAATAAAAATTAATGACAGGCGATGATGGAATGTTCTCACGATATTATGCTGAGTAATCAACTGGTAGGGATCTACGCGAGTGAAATCGAGCCTCGAATGCAATTGGCAGCGGCTCATGCTCTTTACGTCGCAGTTGACAGGTGCCGAGATATGGTCCATGTCACGGACGATCAACATGTTGTTCAAGCAAGTTTTTTTTTTTACTTTTATTCAAGATTTACTCATTTTAATATTGATTCTCATTTTATTTTGATGATTTCGATTTTCAAAAAAATGAAAGCACCAATTTTTTTTTAAATTCTGTGCAAATTTTTCGTTCTCATTTTTGCCTTGTCCCAATAGTTCGTGAATAAGGCCAGTGAAAGGCTGCTTGGGTACAAGTACGAAGAGATGCTCGGTAAAAACCTCTCAGAGGTAATAACATACGAAAATTTCGTGCTAATGGACCAGCAACTCCAGCGTGGACGAGAGTTCGAGGGTAACATGAACTGCAGGAGAAAGTTCAATGACACGATTACCATTAATTGCAGAATAGTCCCATTCTGTGCAACTGGGATGTGAGTTTTTATCTTTTCGTATTAAAGATATATCTGCACGATTCTTAAAATAAATTTTATACTCGAGCGAAACAGTACATTTCTGCCGAGTGCAGATCATCAAGAAAGTTTTGCATTTCATTTTTCAACGAAATATTATCATAATAGTTTGCCAAATTTTTTTTTTCATTTCGAGGCAATGATAATGAATATTAATTTAAAATTGATCTAATTATATTCGTAGAAAACCGTCACATTACATATACGTTCACGATACGATGTATCTTCTGGAAAACATGGGAATTGCCGGAGTCACTCTAGGAGGTCAGCACCCACGAGGAAGCCTACACTCACTGCGTCGAGGCTCATTCGACGTGAAGTCAAGTGGCAGCGATATAGGAAGTAAATAAAATTTTTATATATTTTCTTTATTATATCTTATCAATTGTCTATCATTTTTTAATAAACGTTTTTACAGCTCTCTGTTGAAGTAAAAATGTTTTCTGTTATCATGAGATTTTTCCATGCAAGTCTGCACTTTTTCCAGCTGCGAGACGATCCAGCCTGCAAAAATTGAACAGCCTGCCACTCGACGCTCCCATAACGAAAGTCATGACTCTCCTGACGAACGCAATGACCGAAATAAACGCATCACATCCGGATATGGCCGCTCAAATTGACAAAGTGAGAGAAAACGCTCTGCGCATGTATCCGCTCTTGAAAATCATTTTTTACAATTATTTAGAATTTTTGTTGGGTCATAGGCCATCGAGACTCTCAAAACAACCGAATTGTACAGGCCTTACTTACGAGAGGACACGAAAATCTACAGCGATCCCGTAGCCTCCGATCTAATCGAAGCACTCTTATCGGTAAACTAATTTAAAAAATTACACGTATGATTTATTATCATATTCTGTTGATGGTATTTTTATTCTAATTTGATGAAAATAGAAAAGTTCACACTACGTAAGAGACTCGCGACGATCTTCCAACGATTCGATCAAAAGTTCAGCTTTGAGGATGCTCAACGTCTCTTCATCAACTAGGATTCATATCAAAAATCCTCAAACACCTAGCGCCATTGAAGAGTTGCTGGAACACAGTCTTGATTGGGATTTCGATATATTCCAATTGGAAGTTCTCTCCGGTAGAAGGTGAGATTCGAATTTTAGAGAATTTTCACTTTCAAATTTTTAAAAATAAAACTAGAAGTTTATAAGAGTAAGAAAAATTACAAAAATTTAATCATATCGAGCAAGTCGACTGATGATTTCCCATTTTTTTAAATTGTACTTTTATTTTAGTCACTACAATGGAAAAATAAAAAATTAAATTGAAATATATATTACTGGAAATTAAAATTGTTTATAATTCGTGAATTGGCAATTAGGCCGCTGGTTCACTTGGGAATGAATCTTATGGGACTGTTCAACGTCTCGGCACGACTTGGCTGCGATGAGAAGACGCTGCACAACTGGCTGACGGTTATCGAGTACAACTATCATCTGAACAACAGTTATCACAACTCGACGCACGCCGCAGACGTGCTCCAGGCAACTGCAAAATTTATGCAGTCCGAGAGACTAAAAATGATGCTCGATCCGTTGGACGAGGTCGCAGCACTCATCGCTGCAGCTGCTCACGACATTGATCATCCCGGAAAGTCTAGGTCAGTATTCTTAATTTAATAGAATTCTTTAACTATAATTTCTCAAATTTTTAAATTTAATTACCGAAATGCAGAATTAATACATTTAGAAAATCAAATTTTATCAATTTCATCTTTTTATTTTAATAATTGCGCGGTTATTTGAAATTTTATATTAAGATTGAGCGTTATATTTATAGCCAATTTCTCTGCAATTGTGACAACAAACTGGCGATTCTGTACAATGATCTTTCGGTGCTTGAGTCTCACCACGCGGCTCTGACGTTCAAATTGACCCTGGCCGACGAAAGTGTCAACATATTCAAAAACCTCGAGAGAGAGACGTATAAGATAATGAGGGAAAACGTCATAGATATGATTCTCGCCACTGAAATGACAAAACATTTCGAGCATTTGGCCAAATTCGTGAATGTCTGTAGCAGTCGCGTGGGCGACGTTCAAAACGAGGTAAATCTGACTCACTTTTCCGCATCGTTTCTATTTTTTTCCCTCTCATCCAACTGTTTTTGTAGGAAAAATCATTCTCTATTTAAAAATTTAATTTTGTTTTTTACATTCACACGTTGACTCATTTCCCAAAACAATTTGTTTATTTCTTGAAGTGCAGACTTAGAATCACCATCCAAAATGTGTTTAATAAATCACGATTGAGTTAAACATTATAATAATTGGCAGTGATAATGAAAATAAAATCAATGTTCACTTGATTATTGCGATTTATTTAGTAGAACAGAATGAACACCGCCCTTGTTGATAAATAATTCGTCATGTTTAACTCAATCGCTTTTTAGAAACTTTTGAATTAAATTCAGAATTAAATTCAGTACTTTCCTGATGCTCTCGACGTCGCAATACTGCTGCAGCCAGAGAACGTTACTCTCGTCAAAATCATGATGATTAAATGCGCGGATGTATCAAACCCAACGAGGCCGTTGCGATGCTGCGTTGAGTGGGCGAGGCGCATCGCTGAAGAGTATTTCAGTCAGGTGACCAAAATACACCGATTCATGAAATTTTTCCTGAATTTCTAATAGCTACAATTTTCCACAATACTGATTAGCTTTGAGTAAGACATTGACTTTCCGAATTTTTAGACGGACGAAGAAAAGAGGAAAGGTTTGCCTGTTCTTATGCCAATGTTTGACAGATCGACGTGTTCCATACCAAAATCACAAATTGGATTTGTTGATTACATTATTAACGATATGATGGAAGCATGGGATGGTGAGCTCACTTTCTTTTTAAATACCTTGTCAGGATAATGAATTACGAAATAAAATTTGTAAATTTATTCATTTTCTGTTGAAATAGCTTTCATCGACATGCCAGAGATGGTGATGCACATGAGACAGAACTATGAGAAGTGGAAGGAGTACCATGTGAGTACCAACACACATAAAAACTGCAGCAATAATTTTTTTTTAAATCGAAAGTACTTTTTTCGAAACATTCTATTGACTCTTATTTTAATTTTTAATCAGGAACAAGGCATCTCGACGCTCAGTGATATCGAGAGGCTACAAAATCAACCACAGCTCACGATATCTCACTCGACGTGATAAAAGAAAAGCAGAAACTGAGGAATTTGCGAAGAAAACGTATTTATTTTTTTAACGTTCATTCGGTAGACTGACGTAGGAGCCGGCGACAGTCCGGTTGTTTGCTAAAACATTATAGCCCGTAAAAAGTATTTTTGAAATTGTATATCTTCAATGAGACGAGTACCAAAATGTACGATATCGAATAAATGTCTTTTTGACCGTGTGTTCATCCTTCAGCTTCGAAAAGATTTTCTTAAATTTAGAATAGTACAGATGGAACAGGATAGAGGAAGAGGATTTACGATTCGAGAAAATAATTCGTTGCACCAAATTTTATTATGGCATGATGTTTTTATTTATTTTTGTCTTTCTTTTTCAACCAGATGTATATAAGTCAATATCAATGCTGTTTATTCATTTTATTCTAAAAGGTGCATAGTAACAGCATCTTTCCTTATGATCTTCACGATTTCAGAACCAAAATTCTACGAGATTCCATAAGACATTTTCGATGGGATCGTTAGAACAACCATGATCTTCTTTAACCAAAAAAAACAAATGGACGAGAGCTCCATTTGCAGCGATCTACAGCCATAGTATCTCAGTATTTTATATTCTTTTTCTTACTCTGTTTCAAAAATCTTGTCCTGAAAATTTTTGTTAACCTTCATTCCCTAGACCGACGTAGGAGCCGGCGACAGTTCGGTTGTTTGCTAAAACATTATAGCCCGTAGAAAGTATTTTTGAAATTTTATATCTTCAATGAGACGAGTATCAAAATGTACGATATCGAATAAATGTCTTTTTGACCGTGTGTTTATCCTTCAGCTTCAAGATTTTCTTAAATTTAGAATAGTACAGTTGAAACAGGATAGAGGAAGAGGATTTACGATTCGAGAAAATAATTCATTGCACCAAATTTTATTATGGCATCATGTTTTTTATTTATATTCTAAATGGTGCATAGTTACAGTGTTTCGCATCTTTCCTTACGATCTTCACAATTTCGGAACCAAAATTCAGTATCCATTCTACGAGATTCCATAAAACATTTTCGATGGGATCGTTAGAAAAACTATGATCTTCTTCAAAGAAAAAAAAATGGACGAGAACTCCATTTGTAGCGATCTACAGCCATAGTATCTCAGTATTTAATATTCTTTGTCTTAAGCTGCTTCAAAAATCTTGTCCTGAAAAATTTTTTTAACGTTCATTCGGTAGACTGACGTAGGAGCCGGCGACAGTTCGTTTGTTGAGACGAGTACCAAAATGTACGATATCGAATGTATGATATCGAATAAATGTCTCTTTGACCGTGTGTTCATCCTTCAGCTTCGATAAGATTTTCTTAAATTTAGAATAGTACAGATGAAACAGGATAGAGGAAGAGGATTTACGATTCGAGAAAATAATTCATTGCACCAAATTTTATTATGGCATCATGTTTTTATTTATTTGTCTTTCTTCTTCAACCAGATGTATATAAATCAATATCAATGTTTCCTTACGATCTTCACAATTTCGGAACCAAAATTCAGTATCCATTCTACGAGATTCCATAAGACATTTTCGATGGGATCGTTAGAAAAACTGGGATCTTCTTTAACCAAAAAAACAAATGGACGAGAGCTCTATTTGTAGCGATCTACAGCCATAGTATCTCAGGTATTTAATATTCTTCTTCTTACACTGCTTCAAAAATCTTGTCCTGTATCATCTTGTTGCGGTGTCTTGTATCAAACAGTGTATGAACGACGATAATCATCGTATAAGAGGAGAAAAAACTCACACACACATCATTGGGATTACAGATTATGCAAGAGTATCCGACAATTCGGATTAAACGCAACGTTACAAAGTTACAAGTTGTTATGTAATCGAAACACGCATATATATAAATATATCCTTGTAATTAGTACAAATAATGTGTTCTCACGATGTTTAATACCTATATATATATGTATATGTGTGTAATGTTAATCTGAGAAAAAACTGTATCAATACGTTAAAATTCATGAATCCGTTTTATCCAGTATCGTAGAAACGCGTTGTACCTCCTTCTCGATAAGACAGAACTTGGCTTACATCTTTGAAGCCTTGACCGTTTAGTGAAGTGACAGAGATGTTATTTGCTTGTAATTTTACGAGAGAATATTCAAATTACATTTACAGCGTTAGGCCTCGGGCACACGATTTTACGTGTTCGTAAACACAGGCGTTCGATCAGTCGCGTGCCATTGTTACTATCCTCACGGATGCACACGTAAAACCACGTGTTTCAGGCTTCGCCGTACAGAGACATTATTTTCAATAGGTGTTTCGAATGGTGGGTAAAATGCAGAATTTTAATAACACTATACTCGAGTGTTCGTTGACGCGCGGACGGTCGTGCCATTAAAAACTCGTTTTAAGCATTTTCGCGATTCTAAAATAAGCACAAATCCTAAAACTCTTACATCTATAATGCCTCGCGTATATATTCGTCTCCCCTATCGTATCTTTCTTCCGCGTGATCCCTGCATTGCCGGCCTAGCTGACAGGTCGTGACGAAGTAATTCATCAGGGACAGATATCGAATAAACGTTATCAGTTTTTGTCTCGCTGTTATCGTGATATTTTTGCCTCTCCTTTCCAGATTTCAATGATGTTATTTTTTCGCTTTTTATCGTTCTTTCTACCCATCTAGAAAGCTCCTCCGTGACAAGATTTTCCTGAAGGAGCACGGAAGTTCAACCGTGTATAGATGAGGTATTATCGTTGTTGTCGTTTTGATTTTCATTGAAAATTCATCAGGATGAATCCGTGTGGAAAGTGATCGGGTAGCTAACGCTTATAGTTTAGTACGATAGTTGATTAACGCAGCGGAAATCTTGACAGGCTGAGGACTCTCGATTACTTCTAAATTCCTACCCCTCGCAAGTTATCGTTTTTTCCCGCAATCTTCTTTCTCCACCGCGACGGTGGACCTTCATCCACCGTAGGTCGAATTATTTCAGTTGACTCTGTGAACTATGATCGCAATGATAATTTTTTTGCGCACTAGGTGGAGCACGGAAGCAGAGATGGACGATAAAACTTTGAGGGGACTCTGGTCCCCTAAACTTATGACAGCTTCTTCTGTGTTCGCTAGTTTTTTTCACTTATTTTTACTCATACTTATTACTCGTACCGTACTTTTATCCCCACTCATTACGATTATTTTTGATGTTCTCTCAATAAGTGCGTTGAACCATTTAACGAATCACCTTTGATTTTTTCGTCCCTGTCTTATTCCTCAATGTGTCACACTCATTATCGATAATAAGTTCTGGTATGATTAAGGTAATGATAATCAATACGTGCCATTATAATAATATTGGTAAGGGCAAAAAAAGGAATTACGACGTTAATTCGTGATCTTAACGACTTACACGAAGAATTAGAATTTTAGGCGTGTACACTTAATATCTCACATAATATATTGAAGTAATGAATGTTTAAGAGAGTCGAGTCTTCTCGTTACTCTACCGACGATGTTTTTTTTTTTCATTTTTTCAAGTTTTAAGTATCTTTTTTTTTCATTTTCTAAATTTTTTCTCGTTCGACAATCGCGATGTTGCTACGCCAGTTCAATTTCTATGAACCGGAAATATCAATGACACAAAAATCGTTGCTTCTCGCGCAGGTATTACACGCTATTTATTAAATTGAAACATCCACATTGATAACCCTGACAGTGCGGAACATCCGTTACATCGAAGGTCGACAGATCTTTTCTCTCGTTATATTCTTTATTGTTATCGATATAGTCGTCGCGGGAGTTCGGACTAATAATTTTTCGAGAAATAGCTCATTTTTTTGTCAATCGTCACCGCTTCAGGAACGTCTAGGTGGCTCATTAATTTTCATGGCTTTTTTTTCATCGGTGGCTCAATGGTGAATGCTCGAGTCAGCTCATTGTTATTTCTTCAGGCACTTTTTTCTCTTATTGCTGCTACTTTTACGAATTTATCGCAAAGTCTCACGACTTGTGGTCCATGAGATGCACGAACGAGATCCACACCTTGCGTAATTTTTCAATCTCAAATAAATTGTAGAAAAGTAAAACATAAGTTTCTCGCATTCTTCATCCATAAAAACAAAAACGTAGGGATAAATTTATCTCCGTGAGTTGGATGTGTTCTTTTAGGCAAGGTGTAATCTGGATGAGCGAGAGCTTTTGGCATTTTTACGGGGGCGTTTTATACCCTCGAATACCTCTCGTGCCTCTGTGTGCGTTTTTCTTTCCGTATTTTCGACTGTGTGAGATGAGCTTGCAAAATGCGTGGGCACAGACGATGAGATGTATCCAGCGAAGCGACAACTATTTAAAGCTCGACACGTAAGTTTTGCTTCGCAGTTACTCTCGAAAGCTCGTGTTAATATCTGTGGTGCGTTTCTGTGATTCTGTCTCATTGAATACAAAATCTAACGAAAAAAACATTTCAACTTCATTCATTTTTTTTTCAACTTGCAATCCGCAATTTTTTTTACAAATTCTTTGAAATTCTTAATTCAGATTTTTTGCTTGCACGTGTTTTTCTCCAGTTTACGATCTTTTGGTTTTTGAAGCTATACAAGATAACTTTTTTTGGAAGCAAGCAACGATTTTTTTCACTCGTTCCTCTCAAGACTGTGGATCGATTAACAGTGAATACGTTTTATTACGATGTCTATTATCTCGTAATACTTAAAATCGACTAATGAAGCGCGTTAGGTGTTACGTGTAGTTATTACCCTCATTCAACAATGTGTGGCTCTTGACTTTTAGAAAAAACGTAGCTTGAATTAGATTTTTTATGCTTCAAAGAAACTCCTGACTTTTCCTATCGACTATAAACTCACCCGATTTCACCAAAACATTGCCTTACTTCTAAAAAGAATCGTTATCAACCGGATCGTCACTCGACCATTTTTTTTTCTCTTTTTTATTATCGATTTTGCGTTGAGCTTTTCGCATTTTGTTTCGAGTTGACGCTTGAAAAGTGGTTTTAGTCTCGTGATTTTCTACTCCTGTTTTTGGTGTTACGGCATTCATATTTTTTTTCCTCGTTCACGGGATAAGTAGCAACTTTATAGCTCTAATGTTTATCGTAGTCGTGTATAGATCAATTTACACTTAACACTTGCATATTATCAACACGAAAACTCGATTATACTTTAACTCTATGATACGATCATCAAGAAGCTAAGAAGATTCGAGAATCGCGGCACGTTCAAAATTTGCTTCTTGCTCAACCAATATTTATATCGTAGATTCGAAAAAATAATTGTAACGTTAACTTTATTATTATCTCAGCAATTTTTTCGAAGCTCTACGATCGTGAGATTTGCTCAGATGTTCTGTTTTGCGAAGATATTATCGTCTCGAATGTTCAAATTTTGATACGGTTAATTTAAATTATTATTATCTTTATGCATATTGTCATTATATTTAACAGTCGCTCTGCTCAGCGACTCAAAAAATCCCTTAAAAAACTTTAGTCATATGTTCTTTCGATAATTGTGCGAATGACAAGTTTCCTTCCTACCGAAACGCTTTGCTCATTCCTTTAATATATAGATAGCATTATATATTAATTGTATTTTTACCAGCATCGGAATTTACTTCCTACATTTTCTCTCAACGCTCGTTAAAAGGTCTTCACGATTTTATTTCTTCACTGAGAGTTTTTTAAATTTTCAAACTTGTTCCTTTCCGTTTATTTATTTATTTGTTCTTTTTCTTGATTCATTTTTTTATATCCATGAAATTGTCACGAAGCAATTACTTTTGTTATTTTCTTATCGCGTTCTTATCACCATTTCCGAAATCTTAATTTCGCTAATCTAATGCTTTTGCATTATCCTAGCTGTGAGAATTTAACCTAGAGAAACGTATACTGCAATTACTCGTAATACTTTTTCATAAGTCTAAATGAACGGAGAAAAGAAAATCTGTACTTTATATGTCTCATGTCCTTAAAAAAATTAGAAATTAAAAAAAAAGATCGTCCTTTTTCCTTACGATATTCCTAAGATGTTAGTTCCTTCCATTTAAATATTATAGGATTATTAATCATACTTAGACGTTGCTATCCTGATATATCCTGATCCGTATCTTGACTTTACCCAACTAATATTTTTTAAACAAAGGGGTACGATTATATTTTCAATAAATGTAATTCGATCTTACATCTAAATGTGTCTAACAAACATGGGAACAATAGATAGGGACTGTTATCGATCACGAATGTAATTTTTCAACTTTTTTTGTCATTTACTTCGTATTGTTCGAGCAAGAGAAGTTTTGAGAAGAACATTGCGAATCAAGTCGTTGTTTGTACGCTTGAGATGGATTAATTTTTTCTTCAAATCTCTCGACCCCACGTGCCTTCAATGTTTTAAAAAACTTTAAAACAACGCGATGTTTTTTTTAAGAATTCAAGAATGTCAGTCGTTCCGATGGTGTTTCGCGATTGGTGGGACGATTGGGATCGTCCGATATCACGTCTGATGGACCAACACTTCGGAAGCGGATTACATCGGGACGATTTGCTATCAGGGCTCTCTTCGCTTGGCCTCACGACACGTCCACGATCCTTATTCACAAATTCATATTACCGACCTTGGCGGAATCTCAACACTCCGAGTTCCGGAGGAGTTAGTACCATCAACTGCGAAAAGGATCGCTTCGAGGTAATTTTTTTACTCTTCATTCTCATTGAATATTCTCGATCAAGGGTTTTTGCGCGTTTAATGGAGCCAAATATTAGAGCCACCGAGTTTTTGAGATATTTTGAATTTTTTACTCTTTTGCCTTCGAGTCAACGAAGCGGCGATTTCTCGTCAAATGTCATTTTCACTGTATTCGGAAGAGTCTCGATGTTGCGGCTTCGACCCGCTCGTATCACTCATGATTCTCTATGATTATTTTTTTTGCTGTATCTCGTGCATCTGTATGAGCTATTTTTCACAGTTTTAATTCAATGTCCGTTCGTACAAAGATTTCTTCTGCTACTATCCGTAATTGCGTACGGTATGCACACTTTCTAAACTGTATTTAGATCTTCCACAGGGCGGTACAGTCGGGTCAAGTTACGTAAACGTCTCATCTTGTACGATAATGATCTTTGGAGCTACCGATATTACGCCACCGATTTAACGATACATACACGTAGATTTTTTTTCAATTCAGATAATACACACGAGTAGAATGTTATTTCTCTTTTCCGACTTACTACTCTTTACATCTATCAAATTTCATCACTAGACACCTATGGTCATTTCTTTTCTTCCCCTAAATTAGACTTCCCAAAAAATGCATAATCGATAGACGTTGCTTACGAATGGAGATTTACATTTTAAGCTACAAATCTCAATTATGGTGCGTGTTTCCTGTATGTTTCACGATTTTCGCAATTTTTTGCTGGTACTAATAGGTCCACCCTTTGTGACTTGATCATATGCCGCAGAATAGAATGCGCGCTAGGAAATAAACATCACGAATGATGATATCAATGATGTACATAAGAGTGTGCCAAATCAGATGCAGGCCCAATAAGTGACACGTCATGCGTTTACTTTATCAACGCGTCTATGAGGACATGCCTTTATGAACGTTAATCCAGCTGGACAATGCGAGTTAGAATCGTGATCTTACGAAATCTGGCACGTCATGAACTAACATCACAAATGCATTGATCCAACCATGGGTGCATGTTCGAGAAGTTGAAATTTTTGCGTGAAACGAGATGCTCTGCAACAGAGTTCCATTGATTGTCAACAGAGATGCAACGAAACTGTTGCGTAATTCTGTGACGAGAAATGCACTCCACAATTGGAAATCTCAAGTCAGACTAACGCGGAGGACTTTTGCGCGAAAAATGAGACCTCAGGAATCTCAGATTATTATATCGTAGAGATATGATGCGATGTTCTACAATTTGAAGTGTAATTGTGAATAATCTTTGAGCTTAAGCTTTATACGTAGCAATGCATTTTAGTTGGGGTATATAATTTAGATTTCTTTCGTATTTTTCCACATATTAAATATTCTCTGATTACTTTTGTCACTGGACTCAACGAGATGTTTCTAATTTTTTTTTTCAAGCTCTGCATCTTCTGTCGAATTTTTAGTTGCTTTCGGCGATAATTCAATGTTTCGATCAACCAATTTGAGGGACGAATCTTCCCTTTTTCCTCGGGCAACATTACTAGAATGTTGCTCAAGGAAAAAGGGAAGATTCGTCAAACCTGTGTTTTTTAACTAAAAACTTCTTTGATTAAGATTTACAAGAATTAGCAACAATTCAATACTTTAAGTTTTTTTTTGGATATTTTCTCTCTGTATTACATTTGTATTATGATGATGTGATTTCAATTATACTTTCAACCTTTTCTTTATATTTTCAAACGTTTCAGTCTATTTGATCGATTTTCAGCTGCACTTTAAAAAACGAATCTTGTCTTTTTTCTCGTACGACATTCCGCGATGTCGTTCGAGGAAAAAGACAAGATTCGTATACTAGCTTTTTAGATAATTTTCAGATTAAGTTTTTCGGGCGTCGAACAACAAGATAGTACGATGTAGTATGTCGTCCGATTTTTTTTGCTGCTCTTATTTATTTGTGTTTTAGTTCGCTTGCGGAATTGATATTTCGATGTTTCAATCAAATTCCGAACCTTCGTTTTCTCTAAATGTAATATAATAAGGAATGTCGCAAAATGTGCTTTTGAGCTGCACAAATGAAAATTGACATTGCGCAATAGCTTTTACATGGTCTTATTTCTCCTGCCAAATTTGGTCTCTGACGTGATAAAATTCAAAATCAATTTTTATCCACTTAATGACAGGAGCAATGTTTGAGTCCCTTTGTTCAGTCATTCCGATTTTGATAGAAGATTTTTAGCGATTTTTTTTATTGTTCTTTATTTAGCGAAAGTACTAAATAAACGTGAAACCGAACGAAGGGAGTCAAACATTGCCCCTGTCTATTTATATGATCTTCTTCGTTAAATTATTTGTTTAAGAGAATTTAGTTTTGCCTAAATTTCCCTGAGATAGATTACGAAAAGAAACGCGATTTGAAAAAATACCAAATTTGGACTTCTTAAAAAATCACGAAATGGAAAGTATAGCTTAAACAAAAATCAATTTAAAAAGTACTCAGCAAGAAATATTTATCAGGAAGAAGATTTGAATGTGCAAAGGAAAATTGAAATTTTAAGTGAAACGAAAATTCAAGTAGTAAGTGAAAATATTAAGAAATTGGGTTTTAATCTATACACAGACTTAAGTATTTACTCACACTTATGCTTATTTATTCCTAAGTGCCTCACGAATCGATGAAATCACGGAAGCCTTTGGACGGCCGGTCCCTTCTCGCTTTTTTTTCAACAAATTTTTTCTCTCGCAAAAGAGATTATATCGATTAAGATAAAGTGTACAAATCAACCGGGGAAATTTCAGTCAAATATTCTTCAGAAGATTATAATTTGGGACACTTTTAAAAAAATGTTCGTGTCGTGGAAGCACGAAGCACTCTCGTACTTCGTAAACTTCCACGACACGAGCGAGTTGGTGATTGAAAGTTTAAACTTGATTTATCTTGAACCTTTCTTGAAAAAAATGAAAATTAATATCTTTCAAAATTGAAAATTTGCAAAAAATGAGGTTCGGGGGATGAATTAGTAAAAAAAAAGACAAATGGAACTCTTTGTGCCCTACAACCCTACCTTAAGTGTGGACGATTAACCGTGCAAGGGGTGTTGGTTTTATTACCTTAAATCTACTTCCTAGATGTTTGGAGGTTCAATGCGTTGAAGTCCGATGTTGTTGACTTTATGATTTTTATCTCGTATACTGGATAAAACGTTTTAATCCTATTTTACGTTTATACAATTGCTTTTTCTTTTATTCTGATGACGAATTTACTTTTACTTTGCTTTAAGTATACAACTTAGTAACGAGCTTCTCTTTACGTTAGGTTTTTTCTCTTATGTGTGTGTTTGTTTGTTTGTGTGTGTGTATGTATTTTTCTCAACTATTTCTTAATCCTAAGATTACTCAGATTTTCAAACCGCTCGAAAATGTCCGAAGGACAATCGTCTTCTGCTTGCCAGCCGTAAAAAGAAAATTTCAACAATTTGTACGATCCCTTCGAAAAGACCCCATCGATCGGGTTTTTACAAGAATCGCCTTGCTCTTTTTGTCTGTTTTTTTGTTGTTGTTATTTTTCTTTCTTATCTTTAAAACTTGGGAAGAAACTCGATATCGTCGATCGCTTGATATAAAAAAATATAATACGCCTTTCTTGCCTTTCGGAGTTATCTTCGACTCATGATTCTTGTTTTACTTTTCGTCGCGTTCTCTAGTAACTATTTTGAAAGACAGGATCGAACTAAAAATGAATTAAACTCGAAGGAATATGATGGTAGCGATTTTTTGTAACTCAGCGAGGTATGAATTCCGTCGATCAAACCAAAAACGAGTTCGCTCGGAACGCCCCTTGAAGGGGTCGCTCGCCCCTACTATCTTTTTGTCTGTCGTTGGTTTTCTTTATTACAAATTAAAATCAATAAATTATTACTAAAAGCTGGATGAAAAAATAATGAAGAAAGTCGCGGAAATTGGCATTAATTCATAGATAAGTTTGAAAATAATTGAATCGACGTATGATGGAAAACCGGAACATCAAAAAGTCCACGGCCAAAAACCTCGTTTGATCTTAGCATTCTATCGTGTTGCATTCGAGCATTAATTTCCGAAGTGCGTCAAACTTTTTTTTTTCTCAAAATTCTTGCGCGTTTGTAATCCTGTAAATTATCTTCTCTTCGCTCTTCATCTCACGAGCTCTCGTTAAAAAGTTTTTCAAAAATTCGCGAAGGTTCCCCTCCCAGCGGGAGGGGACAAAAATTTAGCACCCTCGATAAATTAAAGCTCGAAAATTCCTCACGTACAAAATGATTTCACTCGATCTAAAAATTAATAAAAATTTCTCAATCTCTTGTTTTTTCTTCTCTTTCTCGCGCTACTCGTTTCTCGTATCTTTTAATCCCGAATTCGTGTTGGTTCTCTTGTAAGTAATAAAACAGCGATATGGGCGAAGTTGAAGAATTGATCACAGTCAAATCGTTAATTTTTTTGGGCTCGGTCTCACTCGGTATGCACCGGAAATGAATTTCCCTCTCTCACTTTTTTTCTCTCACGCTCTCGGTCGCTCTTTTCACTCTCAGACTCACATTTCGCATCAAATTTGTTTTTTTTAACGCTTTAAAAAAACATTTCGACTCAAGAATGGAATAAAGTCGCAGATATTTTTTTCTTCTTTTTATGTTCGTTTTTCTATTAGTGCTCAAAATTCTCAGTCTTTCTCGAAATAATCGGAATATATATTACTTCCTGTATTCTTTTGTAAATATTTGTATATATATATTTATAAACAAGTGAATAAAAGGGGCCCTCGGAGGTCCACGAACCACCCCCCAATCCAGGGGGCGGTACCGTGAAGGAAGAATTTAACAAACAGCTAACTCGAGTCTCTCTCGTTTCGCTTTTCTTGTTTTCACTCTAATCAGATACAAAAATAAATGCTTCAACCTCAACGCTAAACGAAAACGTTAGGTTTGCAAGCCTCTCTACTTCACTTTTCTTCCTCTCTGTCTATTTACAATCAAAATTTTTTTATTTTGCAATTTCTTCACAGCTTGATGATTTTTTTGGATTTTCAAAGCTAATCTCGGTGATGATGATTCTCTTTTTCTGCTTTGGGATCTAATCGCTTTTAATCTCCGGATCTTTCTCGTCCTCTGACGAGCACGTTTCCAGGCTCATTTTTCTTCGCTGACTTTTTTCATTCATCAAATTTGACACTCTGATTTTTTATGTCTTTCCTCTGGACGATGTTCTTCGACAAGTCGATTAGTTGACATTTTCACCTACTTGAATGCATTTACGTTCTTCCGACAACAAAGAGCATTTTTCGCACAAGTAGGCTCCGATTACAGCTACATCTTTTACTGTTTTCTTTTGTTTATGTCGCCTACTCAAATGGAAGAAAGGAAATAAAAAAAAAATTTTATCGAGTTTACATGAAAATACGAGGATTTTTTTGGTTTTCTTAATTGAGCGCCAAATTACGAATCAAAAAATGTTTAAGAACGGTGCATTTTCTTAACGCAAAAATCGATAGTTCACTAGCCGTTGCATCGATCACAATCGACTGAGAAGTTTGAGACCTTTCCTTTCGGGTTGGAACGCGGGAGTGAAAAGAAGCGATACGCGAAGTAAAAAATATCGATCCGAGGAATGCTCGATCGATCGGTACGCCCGCGGGGGACGTGAAAATTCACGACCCTCGCCCGTTACGCCGTTGTTTTGTAACTCGCTTTGTTTTTTTTTTCTTTTTGCTTCTCTTCCAGGCAAGGAAAAATCTACTGTTTGTACTCTAATTCTCCTTTCCGTCTCTACAGTCAAATATCTCTTCGAAAAGTGTAGAATATTTTCTTTCGAGTATAATGTTTGTCGTCAATATTTTTTATCTTTCCTCGATTTTACAAAAGAAAAACCAAAAGACAGCTTGTCAATGAACTTGATACGAACCAACCGAAATAAATTGATATTAACTAGCGATCATCAAAGAGTGACAAAGTCGTCGCTAAGAAATCCTCCCGTGAGACGCAAAATACGAGAAAACGTGACTTAGGAATTGGCGGTGAGGAGACCTCGCGCCCCCCACCTTCTTCTTTTCTCTCCACCAAAACTCTTTTGTACTTTTGTTTACTTCAGTCGTGTACGAATTGCAAGTCAACTGCCCCCTTAGCTCTTTCTCTGGCCAGATTTGTTCCGAGATGCAGGAGTTGCCGGTTGGAATTCGCGAATTTTTTCGGCGCGGGAAGCGCGCGGAGCGCTCTCGACAGCTCTCTCCTCCCTCTCAGCGTCTCCCTATGCTCTAAGACGTGTTTTTCGATTTACTTGTGGTTGTTGCAATTTTGTCTCCCGATTTTTAAGCCCTGGCTAATTGAAACCGCCGTCTAAGCCGATGTGTTTTTCTTCTTTGATCTTTCTCAAGGTTATTCTGGACGTGCAGCAGTTCTCACCTGAGGAGATAACGGTGAAAACGATCGACAACAGCGTTATCGTCGAGGCCAAGCACGAGGAGAGACGCGACGAGCACGGCTACATCAGCAGGCACTTCGTCAGACGTTACGTTCTTCCCTCAAGCCACGACGCTCTCGGTCTGACGTCGACCCTCTCTTCCGATGGTGTGCTCACGATCACCGCCCCGAAGAAGGTGAGTTACCCGAAGATGGCGGCCCCGATCGCCCCAGAGCGGAGCGTTCGCCGATTGGCGGCCGGCGCCCTTCGACCCCAACGCCACCACGATCTTTCGCGCCTTCACCCTTTTTCTACTTTCCGCCAGTTGTTGCTTTTCTGTGTTTCTCCGTGATGATACCAGAATGTTCCTTGTCCACTTCTCCCTCTTCGCCCTCCAGCTTAGATCTTTGTTTCTCCCTCCTTATTTTACTCTCCTTGCACTCTCGCACCACGGAGAGGATAACACCGACGCTACATCTCGCTTATGACTATCGGACTGCGTGCAAAAATAGAAGATATGATTTTTTTAAATTTTCTGATTAGGGTCAGACTTCACGACATTGATCGTAAAATTAGGCAAATTTTTTGGACGTTTTTTATACGTAGAAATTAATTTGACAAGATAGATAGGTTGCTCCATAGCAATTACTTTGTAATTTTGGAATGAAAATTATTGTCTTCTTGTGAGTAAATTCCAAATTTTTGTTTACTTTTAATTTTTCGATCAAAAAATTATTATTACAAAAGTAAGTTCAGATTTGAGTTAGAAAATTTTTAATTTTATATGTACAATTGAATTCAGCTTACCTAGAGCTTCTGCTGATTCTCCTCAATGCTTGATTTGTAAACACAGTGGCAAAATAGATTTGTAAAAATCTATCTCACCTGACCTGTTGATGCTCATTACGGGCTTTTTCAAGAACCAATAACCCCGGAGGGCGCTCTGTAACGAAAAAATAATCGTCGCCTTAATTTTAATCTATAATTTAACTTTTGAATGGAGAGTGAACTTTATTTTTTTAATTTCAGAACGTGAACCAAAGTAATGCGGAAAGAATAATCGACATAGTCAAGACCGGTGTACCAGCAGTTGCAAAAGTTCAAGAGAAACCTACTGAGAATGTGAAAGAACACATCATAACTACAGAAGAATCTTAAGTCACGTTTTTTATCATTTTTATTCAAATCTATATAAAATATTGTATCAATTCACAAGGTAATATTGTTTTTTACTGATTGCAATGTGCTGAATTCTATAAAATTTGATAATAATTTAATAATTTATGGGGAGTTTAACTGAAAATTCATTTTTGAAAGAGCGAATGTTTTTATGACTTTCGGGAAAATCACGAAATAATCGAAAAAGTGGAGGACGGGGTTCCCCACACATTTTATCGAACTTCTATCCATAAAATAATCCCATTTGTGGGTTTTATTTTATGAATATCGAAGTAGGATCAACGAACATTTTTTTAAAGTTTACTTGTAACCATAAAATGGTAATAGTTGCTTGAATAAAAAAAGTATTTTACGTTAAATTGTTTAAATTTAATTGTTTTGTCATAATTAACATTCTTTTTTATTTTTTTAAGTCTTTTGATTCTGTAGTTTTGGAATTATGTCATTATTTCTAAAAACCATCGATCGCTGATTATATTTTTTCATGGTTATGTCATATAACGCTACCACCTCGATGTATGCAAAACTAAAAGTTCAAGGAAATACTACATCAAAATAAGTCTTTTCCAATGAGATCGATGATCGATATTGAATTTCGATTCAAAAAATCCTACCATGCGCGAAATATTTAAATCTTAATCATTAAAATTTTTAAACATATTAAATTTATTAAAATTTAAAAAATATCAAAATTATTATACGCAAAATTTATTAAAAAATGTAAAGACGCGATTTATCGAAAAAAAATCAGAGCAAGCGACTTACGGTAAAATGAAGTGCTCCGCAATGTTTCCTCCACGTCTCTACATCTTGCACCGCTCTGTTTATTTTGTTGAATCAAACGTCCGTCACGACAACGCGTCGTCGAGACGCTACGCCCGCTCCTTCCCCGACTCTTCGAATGATGTATCCAGCTCGAAACGATGATTTTATATTTTCGTGAGTATAATTTAAAAAATACTGTTTTCAACTTTTTTTTTGGACTCTTCGAATATTCCGGTTGATCCGAACGCAGCGAAGGTTTGTTTTTGAATGCGCGGAGGTACCGGCAATTCGGGCTTATATAGGCGCCTGGAGCCGGCTGTGGGCTACGTGCCGACTCGCCAGGAACGTTCTAGAACGTTCCACCTCCCGAGAACCGGGCAAGAGACCGAGAGACAGAGACGGCGCGCGAGATGCGCCGAGGCTGCGAGTGCGATGGAATGACCCGAGACCCTTGAATAACTGCGCAAAACCTCCCAAACTCGTTCAACGAGATCTCATTTTTACCACCAAAATTCTAACGCTCTTTCACTCTGGACCATGATCACAAAAACATTGTACGTCTCACAATTATCAGCGACAATATAACGCCGGGAGAAATTTACCGGCAAATTTGTTTTGTTGTGATGGAACGCCGAGTATTGATCGGACTGGATGCGAGTACGGGATTTCTGGCACGTTCGACGGGCCCCACCACCTTCACCCAGAGACGAGGTTAGAGAGAGAAGGAGAGAGAGGGAGAAAGAGGAAGAGAAAGAAAGAGAGCTTGCATCCGTTGCATCGCTGGCTCAGTCCCCCACCCCGTTCTCTAGCCTTCTTGTTGTTTGTGTACATGGCCTGCTATATAAGCGTTCCGTCGAGAGTTTCATTCAATATAATCACGGCGACAAAATATTCATTTCAGATATTTTGCACATTAGAGAACTATTTTGCAAATATTTTCCAACCATTCACCTCGAAATTTAATCCATTCATATAACGTTGAAATATTCAAGGAAATGATAAAAATATATCAAAATAAATCCATTATTATTTTTTTATTGCTAAATTAGATATTTTTCAAATATTAGCATGCCCCAAGGATTTGAAAATATGCCAATTTGGAAAAAATACTCAAATTGCAATAAAAACAAGTTTTAAAACCAGAAAACAAGGACGATATTTATTTTTATACTGATCGTTAAATTAGATATCTGTTAAAATATCTAATTTAGTTATTGTTAAATTAGATATTTTTCAAATATTAGCATGCCCCAAGGATTTGAAAATATGCCAATTTGGAAAAAATGCTCAAATTGCAATCGAAACAAGTTTGAAAACCAGAAAACAAGGACGATATTTATTTTTGGACTGATCATCGTAACCTAAATATTTTCCTAATGTTTTTTTTGTGTATTTTTATCTTTTTTTATCTTCGCGGCCATCGACCTAGCCAGAAAACCTTCACATTGCATTATTTTTATCAAATTTTCTTTTATACTGTCCCTGTCAACGGGGATCACATTTGGTCGAATCGCTCGCGGAAATATATTCTCGGTGGGATGGGAAGGTACGTGACAACAGGGAACTACGCCTCAAAAAAGCGATCTGGGCCAAGAGGACGAAAACTCCGGGCTAATATTGTGCGCAGTTACGAACTTCTATCGCCTCGCTTTCTCGAGCCAGGGTAACCGACCACGATATAATAGTTCGTGAGAGCAGAGGAGAGAGCACCGAAATATATTTTTGTGCTCCAAACAATATTTTCGTGATATCGCCATCTTGAATTGATCAAATCGCGAAATATTTAGGCTTTATTATTCATTCGCTTCCATCCAGTACATGTTTTTCTACATCACTGATTTCTTCACCGCATTCTAACGATAAAAAAACATTAAAAACATCCGTAGATGAAATTATCGCTCTATTTTCGCGGTCGAAAAAAAATGTTAGAGAATTCGTTTTGTCTCGCTCGCAAGATAAGCGATAACGAAACAAAAAGTCTAAATTTAGAAAAATAAAATATGTGGAAATAACAATACGTATAGCATGTCGCGATGTTTCACAGCAGAACAAGGAGTGCCTCAAGGGTCCCCACTATCACCTTTTTTGTACAATCTCTACTGCCACGATTTATATAACT
>JAPYYX010000663.1:0-44432 GCA_030522605.1 Cremastinae sp. B BG-2022a | reverse complement strand
GCCTCTTTCAATAGATACTAAAATACAAAAAATTATGGAGAAAATCGGAGATGCGAAAGCTAGATGGTGTCCGAAATGGGGTGGAATGCCTCATATAGATGTGAAATGGATTTAATCTAGCTGCTGAGCAGGTAGTCAGACCGGTAAATTCGAAGATAGGCTCTTAAATCTCCGGGAGCACGTCTCTCTTTCCCCGTTATCAGTTTTCTTCTAATAGAGGCGAGGGTAAACATGCGGACGCGTATATGGGAGAGGATTAAGAAGCGAGATAAGAGCCGAGGAACAGAAAAAAAGAGGGGAAGGAAAAAAAGAACGCTCGTGTATAAAACCTTCGCGTTGAATCGAACGATACCGAATGACAGGCGTTGGTCACTGTGTTAGGATCCAAGTGTATATTATTAGTTTTCGAGTACATATAGAACGCGCCACTGTAGTTAAGATAACGCTTAGGCGGCTCTCGAGTACTGGCGACGCAATCGCTTTTTCGAGAGAGAGAGAGAGAGAAAATTTATCATGTTAACATTGAAAAGAGGAAACGAGCGTGATTAAGATTTTTCCAGCCATCAATAAGTCGAGACGGATAGTCAAAACATAATAAAAATTTATGACAAATAAAAAAAAAGTTAAAATCAATTTTTTTAAATGCAATCTTATCCATCTGTAGAAAATTTCCTACAACAAAGTGACCAACAAAATTATTTTTAAATGTATGAAAAAAAAAATTCTAGTCCTCGATCGATTCTTCCCGCGATCAGTGCTGCGGGGGATTATTAGCCAATGAATAAAGTTTGAAAAATTGGTGGATAAGCGAGGCTGGATGGTGTGTATAGGAGGTAACACGTGTGTCGGGTCGAAGAAACGGTCGAGTGGTACGGGCCCGAGATCGTGGAGCGATCGGGCCAGCCCCGTCCCTCGGCTGCGAGAGACGCTCGGTGTACAAACTACGCAGTTACGCTCGAGTTGTCAGACCGGTATAGCGGTGGTGGTAAGTGGTAAAATCGTGCACGTGCATTCGTATATTTATATTCCTATCTCTCGTACTGTAACGGCTCCTCTCCTCTCCTCTCCTCTCTCTTCTCCTCTTTCTTCTTCTTCTTCCATTTCTCTCTCGAGCAGCGTATCAGTGGCCTTTGCGATGCATTTGTATACGCACACGCTCGCCTCCGCTACGTGCATAGTAAAAAAACACTCACCGTCGTAATAGTATGCGTCCCAAGCGTCTCTGACTCGGAATATACTGAGAAGTAATCTCTTATGTATATTCTCTCGATTATATGTCTGTATGAACATTTTGTATCCTCTTTCTTTCCATTTCAGCATTTCGGAGCCAGATTTTTTTACACAATAATTTTTATTTATAACGTATTATAAATGATTTATTACTTAAAAATATTATTGCAATATTTTTAATCGCAAAAATTATTTAAATCGAGATAAGAAGATTATTATTTTGGTAGAATCAATTTTCAGTCTCTTCCAAGAATATTGAAAAAAGGAAATAATCGAAAAATTAATGGAGTGTAATCTCGTATTATCTTATCGATAAGAATTGTAAAAGAGCGAAAGGGGATTTTGGGAGAACTCAATATATACCGTTACTTTTTGTCGTATCTGGCAAGGCGCGATATAGAAAAATAAACAATTCGGAAAATTAAGAGGGTCACGAACCTGTCAGTCTGGTCCCACATGTGCCCGGGCGAGAAACGGAGAAAAGGATTAGTCCCGGCGAGTGGAAGCGAGAAAAGAGTGGAAAAGATATGAGTCGAATGTGCATACGAATTGTGTGGAAGCTTCGTAATCGTCCCGGAGAAACGGGAGAGCAGGGACCAGCTCGAAAAAGAGTGACACAGATGAGAGATAGAGGCCGTAAAGAAAAAATATAAAAAAGAAATACACTCACGATATATCTACTGGGAGGAACAGAGCTGAAAAGAGAAAAAAGATTTTTCAAACAAGAGCTAGGGGGAGTATGCGTTAAGAGGCCCGGCCTCTTTTTTAACATGTTTTTCTCCGAGCCTATAGTACTACCTCGTCTCTTTCGATATCATTTTTTATATTTTATTACGTTAATAAAATTTTTTTTACTAAACCTATGCACGGGATTGGCTCATTTCTTCTGATACCATTTTTTTATATGCATTTTATTGTGTCAATAAATTTTCCTTCACAAATGTTGACATTGGCTTGTTTAGTCGGATGTCATTTTTTTACATATCATTGTAGTAAATATGTATTTGGATTTATAAAGACATTAACAAAATAACAAAAATTGCAAAAATGGAAAATAAATGTGGAGGATCTTGCGAAAAATAAATTTCCCTGCAAGTTACATTGTCTCACTCCGTTGATCACTTGACAAGACTCTCGGAGTTCCGAGCCTGCTATTACTTCGGAACAGTAGCGAGTTAACTCAGGTACGAAAATCATAGATTGAAGAAAAATTCAACGAGACGAGGAAGAAAGATGTGCCGTGGGTATACAATAGAAAGAATATGCATCGGAGCAAAAGCAGCGTTGAGCGCTGATCGCTGGAGCAAGCGCACACATGCAGCTCGATCCGTAAAACGCGGGAGGGGACAGCGGGGAGCGCGAGGATCGTCCCCCACCACCTACATAAATGGTACGGGAGCTCGCCGCGCGGCGGCGTGCGCGTACGGTACGTTCCCCCACTCCTTCGCGTTAATCCCGCTCCGCCGCGTTGACTCGGCCGCGGAGGGACGACCGAAGAAGGGGTATGCGGTGTGCGCGCGTGGTCCAACGACTAGAGGGTTATACGAGGCTTTGTGAGCTCACGGTGGAGGGGGGAGGATTGCACGGGTTTACGGGTAGCGTTTGTGTGTGTGTGCGCGCGTGTATTCGCGCGCTCGTGTGCACGAACCCGGTAGAACGAGGGGAGCAACGTTCCCCCGAGTGCATTTGCCGAGCTACGAGCTACGAGCTAGAGTGAGGAATCATTACTACGACGGACCTCGAGGAGAATAGACGTGCTTTTCCCGTTCGCTCAAACCTCAGTCGAGATACTCTTGTGTTTTTTCTCCCACCTCCGTCGTCGAAAGACTTTCTCCCGTGCACGGAAATCAACAATTCGACTTCGCTCTATCAACGCTGAATTTTCTACTTTTAAAAAAAAATTCGAATAAACTTGGAATTTGCTCAAAATATAAGCGTGATATTTGAATTTTCTCCGATCTTACGGACGTCAACGACCTCTCAGTGACAAGTGATTTCGTAGAAGAATAAAAACAACAGAACATTTTCGTCTCGAGAGTGAGATAACCGCGAGTTGTCGAGAATAATAATATCGCCGCTGATAATAGGCAATAAAATAATAAAAAATTTTGCAATAAAAAAACTGACGTGTGCCTGAAGCGTATTTCAAAAGTTGACTCGTGGGACTCGAGTGCGACAACAAAACGTCAAAGTTTCGTAGTCGGTTGTGAAAAGCTCGCCGAGAGTGCGGAACGTCCGCGAATCAATACCTATGGAAATAGATCCATTCGAAGATCCACCTTACAGGCGATTCAGACGACGCCTGTGATTCGCTCGTCATTCACTTGTTCGATGTTTAATTGTTCGATTTAGTTGAATAGCCGAGGAGCTCGCGAATCATTTCGGAGCGAAAGTTGAGACTCGAGAGGCGCGCGTGCGAGTTTGGTCGCGCGCGAGAGGAGGCAACGTGTCATCGCCGAGAGCCACGTGTTCGCACACTCTCCTCGCTCTTCATTCTTCATTCCTCGTTCAGTCGCACGATAAATATATTTTGAAGAAAATGACACTCAAAGATCCCCTGTGAAGAAAAAGTGACTGACGAAATAACAAAAAAAATAAATAAAAACTTGAAAAACGATTACACTCTCGTGCGAGATATTTTGACCTGTGATTGTTATTCCGATTGCGAGTGAGAGATTGTTTTTCTTTTCGAGACAGACTCGTTGTGCTTTACGAGACGGACAGAGACAATTGCTTGACCGTCCGGTTGAAAAGTAATAAAATAAAGAAAAGTGATAATAGAGAATCGGAGCCAAGATGGCAAGACCTTTCGCCTTGCCGTCCGAGGACGAGGCTGAGGTCCAGGAGCAACAACTCGAACAGCTCATGCTCGATCTGTATGCGGCTCTGCAACAGGTCCTCAGGAGCAGAACTTCTCAACATCAATCGCGCAACCGTGAGTACAATTTTTGTTTTCCAATGAAAAAGAAGACACGAATATTTTTTTCATTTTCGCTTTTATTAAAATATAAAAAATTGAGTCATCCGTGGGTCAATTCGTATTCGTTGCGAAAAATCTTTTTGCGTCATCACTTTTCGCGAACAAGTCCGTGCGCGTTTTGTTTTTATGAGATCCTGACCTCGCATATACAGAGCCTGCTTCGAAGATATTTTAGAAATATATTTATGAAAATTGTTATCTGTGCAGAGAGAATTATTTATTTTCTCGTTTTTCGTTTAAATGGGAATTTATCGGTAAAATGATAGTCTCAAGTTGAAAAAAGTGCCAATCGAAGATAAAGTGTATGGTCGGTCGGCCGGTCATCGACCTGCTCTTGTGACTCATTGTTGAAATTTTTCGTTAATTTCATCCACGCAAGGCTGTTACATGATTTTTCGCAATATCTCCAATTATGGGCAATAAACGGGCGGAATTTTTTTTGTGTCAAAAATTCTTCGGATCTGCGGTTTTATGTGTCATCTCGTTTATATTCGATGAATAAAAGTGTTGAGACAAAACGAACGAGGAAAAATGCGTGTCAATACAATTAGAAAAAAAAGAAACAAAATTTGTCAATATGATAAAATTGTTTTTACTCGACGTACAGATATTCGTGTATGAAATTTAATATTTACATAAAGTTTGAGAACCTGAAACGCTCCGAATATCCGTAGATGATACAAATGTGGGTGGAGTGAGACGCGATTTAAAAGGGACAGACGATGTCCGTGACCCGAGCTATCGCATCGACTTGTATACAAATTCGAGAAATTCTTTTCGCGTCAGACTAAACAAAATTTCGATTAGCATAATAAAATTGATTATTCGAAAATTACTCCAAAAAAAAAATTATGCACATTTTTTAATACTGCGATCAAATTTTTGCAAATGCGAGAAAACTTAAATTTAGCAAAATATGAAGAGAGAAAAAAGGCGTTAAAAATAGGAAGCAAATATTTACAAACGCGAAGGTGTAAAATAGTCAGAGGTGCATGAGCTCTTGACTCGTGCAGGAGCGACGGGAGGCTCAGGATAAAACAAAAACGATGCAGGGGGTGCTTGGCGAGAGATCGAGCGAAAAGTCATAGAGAAGAGACGAGGAACAGTTATTGGGGAACTTGTTTCGCGGCTCTTGGAGAATCGCGAACTTCGTTGCATCAGCATCTCTCAGAAACTGCGATACTATACTTCTGTCTTTATTTATAGAAAAGAGCTGTGCAAACACAAAATCCGCTGCACGAGCGTTGACACCAAGAATAAACAAAAATTGACAAGATAAATTTGAGCGAGGTGTCATTTTTTTTAAAATATCAAATTAAATAGACATGAAATATGTCTTTGTGACATTTGCTCAGTGAGTCTTATTCGAAAATGAATCTTCACTTATCCAGTCGCGTATCTCGACTAAAAAAATTAAATTTAAAAAAATTTGAAATTTCGTAAAAATTTCGAAAGTTGAAAGATAATAAAAAAATGTCATTCTCCGAGATGACAATTTTTTTCTCCAAATCGTATAAAACTATACACGTGAAAAAGGATACGCGTTTGTATAAAATAAAAGGTAATTGCTAGTGCATTCAACCGCGAAGGCGACAAACTTTCTGCCTCGAATAATGACTTGTTGCTCTTTTTTTTCGTACTACTCCCTTTTTATAGTATTACGATTCGGTCGAGATTTCAGCGATTTTCCCCTTGGTTGATTTCTCATTCATTTTTGGCCCCTTTTTCACAATATCATAAACATTACATACATTCGTATTGTCCGTTTTACAAAAGTCTCGTGTTCTCATCGATCGCTCTCGAATTTGTATTCTATCGAAAAATCCAGAATCGCGATGAGAATTCAAGCGAGCAGAATCGACAATGTGACAAATCAATGAAAGAAAAACCTGTTGCGGTCGATGCAAAAAATGCGCACTCGACTGACATCATACAGTCGCACTTTGTGACGGAATCGCTCCAATTAAATGCTGCACGGATAACGTTTACGATAGAGAGATAGAAAACGTGTGTGATCGTTACAGTTACGATGAATAAAAGTGATCGAGAAGTAAAGCGTGTGTACGTTTCAGATGAGAGGAAAGAAAGAAAAACGTCGAGTTATGTTCATGTACAGGGAAACGCGAAAAAAGAAGGAAAAAAAAAAACAAACTGTTGAGTTGGCGTCGGGAAAAAGTAACGACGACGCGTCGCCGTTCTCTGTATCTCTCTCTTACTCTCCCTTCCTTACTCTCCCTCTCGGTGCAGTTTGCAACGCGTGTCTCGACTGGCCTTGAGAAAAGTCTCTTTGTGCGAAAGACTCGCTCGCGACACGCACACAATCGGTCGCGTTTCCATCGTTGCACTTAGCCATGCATGCATTCGTCCGCACATATAGAAAAAGAAAAAAAAGAAACATGGACATACAAAAATAAATCACACACGTGAGAGAAAAATGGAATTGAAAAGTCGAGAAAAAAAAAATAAAATAAAAAGAGGAATGTTTCAAAGTCCAAAAGGACAGGACGCCATTTTGCGATTGAGACCATATAATCTTATCAAGTGTACGTGCGCAAATATATAAGTTATATACCAAAGGAAGGTTTCGCTTTTTTTTGCATTCTCTTGCTCTTTTTCGCGATGCTCTCGTGAGTCATCGGTACGAATCTTCACCATGTTTTTTTTTCATATAATATTTTCAACTAAATACTCATTTCCGCGCAAAACGACAACGGTACTTAAATGATGATGATAGTATCTAATTTTTGTTCTCCAAGTTATTGACGAGTCGTTTCGTCGTTGGCTCGCATGCGGGCGTCAGCGATGCACGTGCGTCGCACACGCTGCAGCGATTCCAAACTGCAGTCTTCTTCTCGCGGATAGAGGGACGTTGCATGCAGAAAAGCTTTCCCTCTCCGCTCTCCGAATGCAAATCGATTCCACATGTGAAAAAAAAATCATTAAATCATTAGGAAAAAAATACAAAAAATGAAACACGAAATTCTGCAGCCAATTATTAATTTTGCATCGATGAAAAAAATGCAAACATTTTTTTGCACCAAAACGCAAAAAAATGGATTTCGAGTTATTCGTCATGAATTCACTTAATACCGTCGGGCGGATGAAGAAATGATATTCGAATGTCGAAATAGTTTAAGAAAAACTCGTCGGCGTGTGTTTAGCAATCTCGTCGGGAAAATAGAGGATAAGAGCAGCGTCTCTGCGCACGTTCGCGATGTGATTAGTTTTTCTGCATCCACGCGTGAGGTTTATCGATTCTGAAATGTGCTAAGGAATCGTGTGTGAAAGTTGCACAAGCGAGAGAAAAAGAGAGAGAGAAAACATTTTTTCGCCATTTTTTACGGTGTTTTCCGCACGTTAAATGTCAAGGATCGACGAGTCGTCGAAACGTTATTAACAATACAAACATCCACACGCGACTCCCGATAACGATAACAATAATAACAATGAAAGAAAAATAATAATAACAACAACAATAATAATAGCATAAAATAAATAATTAAGAGGGATAAGAAAGGAGAACAATGCTCGGCGAGTTGCAGAGTCCTCGCAGGAATCACGATTTTGTCACGATCCGACCAGCCTCCGATTATTCTAATAAGGGTTTAAGAATTATAATCGCTTGGCAAATAGCGAGTATTCTTTATTTTCCTTCTCATTTTTCATTCAGAGCTTCTTTTTCGTCTCAACGATTGCCACGTACGTACATGTATCACGTTTCACTTGACGCGTTTTTCGCAACTCGTGTCGGCACCGACGTGTACATTCGTCTCTATTGAAAATAAGAAAATTCTACGGTTCGCGTAATTTTCAATGCCATTCGGATAATTTTTTTTTTCACAAAAGCAAGGGAGAGTCTGGGAAGAATTTTATTCAGTCGGGTATCAAATTGCATTTTCGTAAGTCCGCGGGGTTTGAGGAATTTAAAATATATTGAAATTTATACTTTTTCTCAGGATAATTTGTCTCTTCGCTGAAAATGAGGGCTCTGTGTCTCGCTCTTCCTCTCATCTCTCCAATTTTCTCTCGTTGTCTCGGATGTCTAGACTCGATAAACCAAGATATATAACTACGCACCAAGTGCACCATATGCAAGATGCTTTACGAGTGCATAAAACTTTGCTATACCTCTCAGGTCTAACTTGCTACAACGCTTGTGTCTTATCCGATGGCCCTAGCTCTCGAAACTCGGGCTCATCATCGCGCTCATCCTCCTCGCTTTCCGGTTTATCTCCTTCCTTTCCTTATATTCTTGGCTTCCGAGCTCTCTCACCTGCGATTGACCCGACGGAGCTCAGTATCAATCTCATTTTTCTATGCACATCAGCGTAAAGACAGAAAAAAAATTAAAAAATAAAATATATTGCACGCATACATACAAATTTAAAAAAAATTAGTTCGTTTTATTGACTTATGAATTTATGCAAATTTTCTGTTTTTGTCTTTAGATCGCCTTCCCCGTCGGTCCGGCGACACGCCAGGGCGCGATCATCCGGTCGTTCTCGTGGATTCGGATCTGTCCCGACTACCCCTTCCGGATCTGGTTCTGTCGGCCGTCGAGCAATTGCCGCCGGCGGTACCTCAAGTGACGGTCTCGGCCCCGAGCAGTCCGACCCACGACGCTGCCTTCCAATTTCCGGAGGTCAGTCCTCCGGTCCCGAGTCCACGACCGCGGCCGCGAAGGCGAAGACTCACCTCCGAAGGATCGACTCTGGAGAAGGGCAGAAACGAGTCGAATCCGCGAGGCACTCCGTGCACCAACCTCGGACTCGCGATCAGCGAGCGAGAGTGGGCGAGTGTCGGCGCGAACCTGAGGAACATCGCCGATGATTTTCACGCCTCCAAAACTAAGGTAAATTATAAAAATTCAATTATTAATATTTTTCACTACTCTTTCATTTTTTCCACTTAACACTCAAAGGTCTGATTAATTTCAAAATTTCTTGGCAATTTAACCAATGAGCTAAAATATTGACTTCTAATAAAAAATTCTCATTTTTAATATGATAAATATTTTCTCGAGATAATAAAAAAGTTATTTAATAATAAATTAAATAGTATCTCGGGTATAATAATAAATTGATGAATCGAATGAAGGAACTTTCGGGATAATTGTAATAGCGGAGTGCACAATCGGCAGCGTAATTGAGTCGGGACGAGAGTAACGTCTGGCCCGAAATTAGGCAGTTTACTCTTGCTCCGAAATGAAGTAGTTCATTTAGAATTCGCATTCTCGGCCGCGAACGAGGCTTTTCACGGGACGTATAAACGCAAAATCCACTTCGCTTATATCATTTATAAC
This sequence comes from Cremastinae sp. B BG-2022a, assembly GCA_030522605.1. Classification (NCBI taxonomy): domain Eukaryota; kingdom Metazoa; phylum Arthropoda; class Insecta; order Hymenoptera; family Ichneumonidae; species Cremastinae sp. B BG-2022a. The sequence goes on along the minus strand of JAPYYX010000663.1, from coordinate 34,920 downwards.
ACGGCAGCATCGTCGTTTCGGGCGAACCGCGGGAACTTTGCGAATTGCTAACTCCGGAAAACTGGCCGCTTCAACGTTGAGCCAGCGCGTTTACATTTTCCGGTACAAGCCGAACTTTCTCGCTTGTATCTCACCGCCTGCCTCAACGCGCGCGTTAACCTTTATGAAAATGTTTACTTCACGGCTTATTACTTCGAGTCCGGACAAAATAATTCTCTGCATATTACTTTCCACCGCGATTCATTTAATATATTTATTGGTATTACCTTTCAAATCTCATTCGCTGGATCAACGTGAGAGGAAAAATTAAACATTTCTCATACGATTTTCCTTCTGGGCATTTATTTTTTACACACCGTGTGGTTAAAAAATCGTCTGCTGTCGTTCTGTCAGGATTCGTTAAGTCTTTCCTATACGTATGATACAGAAGATTTGATTAAACCTTTTTCTTCTGTCACGAGCGAAACACACCTCATGACATTTTCATTTCACCTTCTCCGATAATTCATTCTCAGCTCCGCCTCTTTTCACTTTTTTTCTTATCCGCATCATCGATCAGCGAGAGATTAAATCGCGAATCTTCTTTCTCACCATTTCATCGAGTCTATTATACATAAAATATTTAAAAATAAAATAAACAAACTTTAACGTATTTTTTTCATTTTCTTCGAGTCTATTCAACTCAAATTTTGTAGTCGAAATCTAGATTTAAATTTTCATTCTATCGTTAAAAATTTCTATACACAGAAATATGTATTTAATTGACACATACTCGAAGCCTCTCTTGATCTTTGCTCTCGAAATTTCTCGGCTCAGCTTTTTCTCGAATATTTGTGACAGGATTACCCCGGGAGAGTATCAGGGGAGAATCCCCCAAAATCCAAAGTACTCGATCAAATATGTATCGAGTTATCGAGATACGATAAAGGAACAACTGCGGTGTTGAGAACTTTCCCTCTTTTTTTTATTCTCCTCGTCCCTTAATCCTCGTCTCCGTCATTGATACTTGTAACACACGAATTTAAACGAATATACACGATCCTCGAGGAAAGTTTGCTCCTCTCTTTTTTCCTTCCTCTCATCCCTCAGCTTTTCTCGCCCCAACTTTTATTTCTTCACTTTGTTCCTTCTTTTCCTTTCTTTGCTCGGAAGAGGCTACGAGGATCTCGAGATCCTTTTCTTCATCCTTTTTCCTCTGGCGTGTGTACCCTGACTGCTTCCTCCTGTTTGCCGAAGGAACGAGAAAAAAAAAAAAAGGATCTCGAGATCTCGTCTCATCTCACCCTCTATAATCCAGTCTCTCCCCTTGTCTATCCGCGCTGAGGCGCGACGATTCTTTTCTCGGCAAGCCGCGAATCCTCGAGACTTTCTCTAATTATTCTCGGAGTCACCGTAATTGCCAAATATACCGAGCATCAGAGAATCTCGGCGTCAAATTATTACTTTTTTTTCCTCGCTCTTACTTTTTTTTTATTGGTTTTGCACCGAAAAAGAAATTAAACCACGAGACTAAAGGAAAATAAAGAAAAAAAAACCGCGAATTCTCACTGGTATTTCCTATTCCCCTGTCAATAATTAATTTCGCAGGTGAATTGCGACGTGACTGTATTATTATTATACTAAAAGTTCGAAGCGCTTATTATTGATTTTCGTAGCTTCTGTAATGTGTGTATAGATATATATGATAGATAGATATATATGACGTATCATCGTAGACTCGTAGTGCGCAAAGCGTCTGGTAAATCCGGTGAGTGCGAGAAGACAACGATAACAACTGCAATAATAACAAGAGACGGAAGGAATAATGATAACAGTAATGAAAATAATGGTCGTGAGTCACCTCTCGGCGAGGCTCACTCGCTCGATTTTCTACGATGAAACGAAAGGACTGGTCTACTCTCTCGTTTACCTCATTCTTTCCTTTTTCTATCTCGAGATATATTTTCCGTCTCTTATATTTTTCTTTATTTTTTCTCTCCGTTCTCTCCGCGGCGCACTTTTGTTTCGCTCGATGAATTTCTTTTCCTTTTCTATGCTTTTTTTCTTCCCTCCTCGTCAGAGAGGTGGTTATATCGCTCTCCGAGACTAACGGTCGCGATCGCTATCGTCGTCACTTGTTTTCCGTGATTAAAGCAAAGTATCGCCGCACTTCCGAGCGAACGAATGGAGCTATTTGCATTCCGATTCCTCCCATTTTCTCGGGCGGGCGTGGAGATTCGCGCGCGTATACACGCGCGCCGATTCCGCGATTACGCTTCCTTCCGCCTCAGACTCTACGCTCCATTTCCCTTTTATCTCGAGAGGCTCGAGATATTACTTTTCCGAGTTACGAGCCTCCTCGCTTTTCTGTCAAAAGTCAAACGTCGTATCCGATGTGTCTCTCAATCTCGCTATTTTTTTTATATAACACTGCATTTTTTATTTTGTTTATTGCGAAATTTATTATAATTATATACGAATACAGAAAATTTTCATTCGATTTCACAACGAACAAAATTTCCGGCAATGATGTTTAAAATTTTTATTTCGCTCGTTTTTTGTTCTCTTTTTTTTACCACGTTTTTTAAATAACGCTTCTTTGTTCTCGTAATTGATAAAATTTATACTTTTATACGTTCGAGCGATTAAAGGATTTATTGAAAATTTGCATACGTTTGAGCGAGCGTGTAACGACCAACAAGTGGTGGACGGACAAGTGTATATTTTGCAGTATATACGCGATCGCGCGGACTCGGGCACACCGGAGAACAAATCGTGAAAGTTAAGTGGTCATGGCTCCGCGCAGTTGGCACGAGCCTCGAGTTGGCTACCGCCCGAGAAAATTATCTCCAATTATCTCGAGCGTTCCTCTTCTTCTTCTTCCCCTTTATATTTTTTCCCCTCCCTCTCTCCTATCTCTCGCGTATTTTCCCTCTTTTTTGTCTACCGTACACCCATCAGCGATATTTCGGAGTCCTTTTTTTCAGCCGCGATTCGGCTTTCCGGCGTCGTCGATCGAGCAAAACTTGAAAATCACCGCTCACCGGTTATCCCGGTCTCGAAACGTAAATCGAGCTACCGTTATTTCTGCAACTTTCTTTTGGATACTCTGCAGTCGCATTATTTGAAATGGGCGTATTACGGTGCTGCGGTCGAGGAGGAAAAATAATACAAGAGGGAAAAACAAAGGAGATAAATAACCAGAAGAACCGTATACCGAGAACAATTATTTCTTTCGTTAAATTTTCAATAACTTTTTTAATTGTTAATACAAATGAAAAAAACACATCTCAATAATTCGTTTCATTTTTTGCCACTCGCAATTTTTATCAAAATTCATCAATCATCATCGTAATAATTTCTCGCCAGTGTCATTGAAATTTCGAGATAATCTTCGAGGTTCCTTCGATATTTTACGACAACCTCGAATAGCGTATCGTCAGACAAGAGAGGAAAGCAAATCATTTTTATTGACCTCGCGGGAGAGCATATTCTATTATTGATAAGAGATATTGCGGGAGCAACGGAGCGTGCTCCGCGCGCAGAGGATTTATATTTATAAGTCTCCGGAAAAATGTGGATGATCGGGAATAAGAAAAATAAGAGAAGATTTTTGTCCTCTTCCGTATCGAAAGGAAATAGTCACAGGGGGAGGCCGCAGCATCAGAGGCGTGACAATTAATTGCGAAAGGAACTCGTTTCTGTATCTCGATCTTCCATAATTCTCTCTTAATGTGACATCTCTCTCTCTCTCATTCTTGCTCTCTTTCATTCAGTGTCATTTCGACCCTTCAATTTTTCTCCTTGATTCTCCCAGTCTGATAATCTCTCACGATGATTGTTGACGCTATCGAAACATTGCGGGAAAAAATGAGAGAAAAAAATCCGTCACGAGATTTCCTCGCGCGACCGTTATGACACCCCAACATAATTTCCCCTTATGATAGTTCCAACCTTTGAAAAAATAGCTACGTTATATTGATATAAATGACATTTTGGACGGCGTTCTCCGACGTTCATTGTCGCGTGTCGCTCATAATAAATAAGAAAGGGTAAAGAGCTCTTTCTCAATTTTCTACTTCCAGTGTTTAGTCATCGACGTCGTTTCTTTGTTTAAAATATAAAAAATAGTGATAATGAAGATAATTAAAAAACAATAAATCAGGAAATGCGTTTTTTTGATTTCAGGATGCGGAGGTTGAGAAATCGCGACTCCCGTTCATCGCGAATTTCCCGGGTATGACAGGAGCGAGCGGCCCGTCGTCGACCGACAGCATTCTTTCGCTGCTGATCCCGGCACCGCTGCGAGAGACCCTCTGGACGACGGTCGCTCTCTATCTAGGATGGCGGCTCGTATCGCGTCTCCGATAGAGAACAGCTTGGTACAGCAAGGATCTACCTTGCGAATTGCAAATCGAGATACGTCGATCGTACGATCACCGAAGCCAAGGAGGATTCGTCACGAGAGACCGGCGCCCTCGGGACAACGAGAGAGAGAACACAAATCGCTCGTATGCTCGAACGCTTTCTTCCTTTTTAATCGGAATCTCCATTTCGGAAAATCCACGCTCCGACGTTCCAGAATGACGGCGAAAAGGAAAAGAGATTCGAAATTAACGCTGAAACATCCTCACTGACGAACTTTCTTTCCAAAAGAGAATTAAAGGGCCTCGTCCTTTTTCTTCTTCTGTTTCTTCTTCTTCTTTTCTTTTCGATTATTCGCGCTGAGAAATTTCGGGACGACGCTCGAGTCCTCGAAGGCGCTTCGTTCCTCGTCGTCCGTCGCGGGAAACGGACACGAGGAGAAAATTCGATGTCGTGGATAAATTTAAAAAAACGACGATACGAGAGAGAATTTATTTTTCATTCATTTTTGTTACGAACAAAAAGAATAAAGAAGAGAAAAGGAAAAAAAAAACATGATATTTCGGTATTGTCGAGATTGAGGGAGGGGGAGGGAGGGGCTAAGGACGAGATCCAAAGAGGACTTAACCGAATAATCAAACGATGATCTCATTACGGATAAAAAAAACGTACAGACAAAGAGAAATAAACGTAAGGTTTTTGCTGAAGGTGTGATAGAGAAGAGACAAAGATTCCAATACATGTATGTATATTTATAATATCTTTATACATATACATATGTTTATATGAAAGAAAGAGGTTGAAAAATGAAAAGTAAAATGTAATTTTGGGCCTCTTCGTTTCTTCTCGTTGCGAGGTTGGAAGATGATCCTGCGTACGTCCGACCGATCTGAAACGAGACCATGTAGTTTCAAATAAAAACAATGATAGACGATGAAAAATTTTACAAATTCGAATAACAATTCTGTTTTGAAGAATAAACAAAAGAGCAACCCGAGGGTCGCGATTTTTTTGAATAAAAATCTGTTTTCGGATCGGTCCGACGTCCGGGATGAAAAAAAATTCCAAAAAAGAGAGATTTAAAAAAATGAAAAAAGTGGAGTATGTATAGAAAAAGAACAAACGCTAGGATTAGACGAACGAAAGTTTGAAAAGTTGTTCGGAAGAAAAAAGACACTGGCCGTCGGTTGAACGAATCGAGGGTTTTTTTAAAAATACGAGATAAAATAATTAAAGTAGATAATTGATATATTATTGTATACATAGATATTTGTAAAGACAACCGAGGCGCGCAGCATCTTGATTGGCTCGCTGCGAGGCCTGTGGACAGTTTTCAAATGATCTCCGGTAGCTTAGCTCTTACAAGGGGATTCCCCGTTCGTTCTTTCAAGCTCCGAACGATACGTGCCCCCTTTTCTCGCCCTTTTCTCCTTTTTTTCCAAACAAAAGCAATCCTATTTCTGCTCTGTCCAACGAAAAAAAAAAACCTTTTCGATCTAAACAGTTTTCAAAAAATCCTTTTGATGAAAACTTTTGATTCTTCTATCCCATTTTTTCATTATTTTTGTCCACACTTTTTTGCAATATTAAAAAACCGAGAAGCTCTTCCGACTTTTTCGGAAAATTTCTCAGCCATTTACGTAAAAAAGAAAAGAGAAAAAAAGTAAATAAACAAGAGTACAGCTGTAAAATCGTCTTTGAATAAGTATTTCCGGTGTGTTGAGAGAATAGTATTTATTTAGGTAATAATGATGATACGTCTGTATTTTTCAATCACAAGGTGATCAGATTCGGAAAATAATTAAATAATATATCGACAAGAATATATATATTAAAGACGAAAACAAATATATATATTTACTGATATTAATGTGGATCGTCAGTTTTTTCAGCGTAAATGAAAAATAAGAGTAAAAAAAGCGAAAAACTGCCATTCGTCTCACCGTCAATTTGTTCCATCCGAAAAAAAATCAATTTGTCTTTCTATTTAAAAAAATGGATGAAAAAAAGTCATTTCCACCGCGAGACGGTACGCGGGAGTTTTCCGCGGTCGAAAGCTCTCTCCCGTCGCCCGGAAAATGGAAACATGAAAAATAAAAACTGCCAATTCTCGCGCGGTGAGCACGATAGACTTTTGTTCTTCACTTTTCTCTCTCTTTCTCTCTCTCTCTCTCCTCTCTCTCTATCTTTATTGTTTTTCACGCCCTCCCGGGCTTTCTCCACATTGGGCGGAAAATAGCTTTCTGTGAGTAGAACTAGATTATAAGAAGGAAAAGAGAGAAGAGAAGGAAGCACAAGAGAAAAATAGAATTTAAAAGAAGGCGAAAGGAGGAAAAGAAAGAAAGAAGGAAAAAATCGCATGTAAATATTCGCTTTTGTACGAGAGATTATCCTCCTTCCCCCCCCCCCCCCCTCGAATTATCGCGATATTTCATAATGATGAAAGAAAGGCCGAAAGAGCACTGTGATTTTCATAAAAGCCACAATTTTTCGCCTTCCTTTCTCGATGATAAATTATTATGAAAGAAAAATCGTACGCAACGAGAGAACGTTTTTTTTCTCTCTCACGTCCCTCTCTCTTTCTCTCTCTCTCTCTCTCTCTTTGTTTTTAGCTTATAGTAAGCCATACCGAGAACATAATGATAACGCGTAAACATCGATAAAGAGAAAGAAGCGTAAAAAAAAAGAAACAACAACAACAAAAACAAATATATATATATGTATATGTATAGATATTCGAAGACGCGCGCGCGCTGCACAAATATACATACATGTATGTATGTATGTATAGATTGTGTAAATGTACGTTTTGGTAAAGGTTTGTTTCCTCGGGGAGAGGCCCCGCAAATGAATTCGGTGGTAATTGGCGCGATTGGACTGTAAGTCGAGAGTGCGAGAAAAAATAATGAATTTTTTTTGTTCTTTTTTTGATTGTTTTTCTTTTTCGGCATTTTATTTTTATTTTTTTTTTTACTTTTTTTTTGAAGACGAAACGAGAGAAGCGTAGTTTTTTTATCTCGTGCGGAGTATATAGATGATATAAAGATGATGGTTTTAAACGACTACGTCCTATTCAAGGCGAAAAAAATGAAATGGTGGAAACATAAGCTGTAACTGTGACTATGCGGATCGTGGGGAGGAGGCTGCGCGACGTGTCTCGTGTTCGATCGAGACACAGTCACTCTCTCGATTTTCTTCGATTTTTGGAAGTAAATGAAATGGATGGAAAAATGTAAAGGAGTGGAGAAAATCGAGGAGCGAATCGAGCACGCAGACTGCAGCCCGCTCACCCGAGATCCCCGCGCGTCAAAGCGTCACTGTGATCTCGTAATTATTAATAATTATTCTAATTGTAGAGCGAGCGATGAGCGAGAAGAGAAAATACGAAAAATGCGTGACGAAAGCGGAAAACGGAGATAAAACACGACACGGGGAAGAAGAGGAAGAAAAAAAAAGAAAATACGAATCGTATGATATATTGTAAAACTGATAATTCTCCTTCGATCTTCGACGTTTTCCCGTTTCCCATCCGACAAAAAAACGATTAATCTCCGATAGCGAGAGATACAAATATACATATATATATATATATAAAAATTAACACGAATACACGAAGAATGTACACGTGAAGGAAATCATGTTAAAAGTGTCTTTTTTCACGCCCTGTCCGGCTCCTCCGCGAGCGGCGACATTATACTCGAAAAATAAAATTTTCCAAATTTTCGAAAAAAAAAACTTGAAAAAAAAAATTTTTTCGACGTTTCAATTCGTACCAGACAAAAGAGAATCGATATTCCAACACGACGACTCAAAAACACACACACTTTCAAATGATCTCTCGGAGGCGCGTCCACAATCGCGAGGCGAGTTGAGCGCAAAAAGCGCGTTGACTTTGGATTTCGCATTTTTTTTACTTTTTGTTTTTATCTAGTTCTTTTTTTTACATTACCTTTTTGATACATAAGACGAATAAAAGTGACGAAAGAAAACACACATCCTCGGAGCTCTTCTTTCTTTTTTTCTCTTTCTGTTTTTTTTTCTTCATCACCCGAGATCCCAACGAGTTGATAGAATCGTTGAAAAATCGAAAGTCAACATGACTCTTCAACCTCCTCATCATATTATAAAAATATAATTGTCGATATTGCGTTGATTATGTATAACGGTTAGTTTATCATTATTATTATTATTATTGTCATCATTTCAATTATTATTAACAATTTATTATTATTATTATATTATTATTATTGCTAATAATTCTATCATCGCATTAATTATTATTATTATTATTCATTATTATTATTATTCGCTAATAATTCTTATTGTCGATCATTATGTCTGTACGAATAATCGAAGCCGAATACGAACAGGGATCGAATGAATTCCGACACTGAAGCAGTAATCGACTAGTCTTTACCGGACCAAGCATGGAGGTTCTCTCATTTCTGTATCGTTATTATTTTTTTCTCTCTCTGTCTTTTTTACTTTTCTCGTGCACGCTTTCTTCTGCTTTCGTTTCAATTCTTCATTGCGTTTAACCGCGAAGCAACTTCTACACATATTTTATTAAAATTTAGTCTTAAGCTGCCATTTTTTGTAGAATACGACGTGACGAAAGTGTTGAATGAGGGATGGAAGGAAAAAAAAATGGAAATCAAGATCGCAACGAGTGGAGAATCGTAAAAAGTTTAGTGATATTTTTTGTGAGATGAGAAGAAACGAATCAGTCCAAACTATGAGCAGAAAAATGGAGTATGCCCGACGTTATAAAAGTACGAGTAAGAGTAAAATATTGATTTCAACTCTAAAAGCAAAGCTTGAGAGAAAAAAACGTAGTCGTAAGTGGAAGGCTTCTCTGAAAAAGTGTGCCACGATCCCCCTTTCGCTGTTTCCCGGATGAAAAGAAAAAAAAAAAGGTAAAAACGAGAATAAATAACAAAAAGGGGAAAAAATGAAAAATGAGGCTCGATGGAAGGCGAGAGCGCTGTTGTCCGTAGCCAAATGTCCCGTGGACCATAAAGACCGCCGTTGCTCGTCCGGGCTTCGGGCGCGAGGTACAGCGCGTTTCCACGACGCTCACCTTCGTCGTGGAAACGCGAAAACGTCACAATCCCCGCTGGGATTGTCGAGAGCCAAAAATTTCGCGTGCGAGTGACGAAGCCCGCGCGATCGACTTCCGAATTTTATTTTCCTGTCTGTGTGTATACGCCCGCGCGGGTCTTTGCAATTTTTGTTTGCGAGCCGCGTCGTCGCCAAAGCTCAAGAATCATTGTGATAAAGTCTGGACTTTCATTTGAGAAACGACCATTGATCTAATCCTAACTTTAATTTTTTTTTTTTCAAAATCGCCCTTCATCGTTAAGAAAGAAATAAAAAAAATGTGAGGAACCAAAAAGTAAATGTAATTAATGAGAAAATAAAATATCCGTAATATTTATAGACACTATTCGTTGGAGAAGAAACGATATTTAACAGAATAAAATTCGTTGTTATTACGTTTTTCTTTCTTTTTTTTGTTCTTACTTTCTTTTCGTCCAGCCGACCAATCCAAAGAATTGACCAAATATGTAAAGAAGGAGATATATATTTGCGAGCTTTTGGCGAACGCGAGCACTTGCTTTATTTTGTTTCTTGTTTTCTTTCATCTCGACTCTCTTTCACGTTCCCGCTGTCACACTTCTCTTCACTCTGCGCTTTTTCCTCTTTCATTTCTTCTCTCTATCTCTCTCGCTCTACTCAAATACTCGTGTGATAATCGATTTTGACGACACGGCGGTCACGTGATATATTTGTACAACGCTCTCTCAACGTTGCGGTTGAGCCTTTGATTTTTTTACCCCTCAATCCACTGTTGTACCATTTTTCCACAGATAAAACATAAGTCAATAAACGATTCGATTAATTTACCGATGTAAAGTTTCGTCGAGACAGATCTTGCCATACTTAATCTACTCTCCTCTTGTGCCGATTTCGCGGAGAAGGCGAGTTTTTTTTTTCATTGTCCATAAAACGTGGCTCTATCTGCGCTGGCCTAAATGTCAAATAACATATATGAGAAATAACGAAAAATAGTTGATAAATGAATAAAAGAAGGAAAAGTAAAAAAAATACTTCGTGAGGGAACACTATTAATAATAGAAATTATCATGTACTCACTAATCTTTCCCTTTCTTCCTCTCTCTCTTTTTATCTCCTCTGCTCTCTTCTCTTTCTTTCTTCATCTTTTTCTCTTTCTGTATTTCGCCAATCTCTTCGAAAAGTCACTTTTTCATTATTTTATACGAGGATTACGGTTTTCGCGTAGCTCCAGCTCTGCTTGATCCGGTGATATCGATTCGATTTTACTCAAAGACAAAACATACAAAAACAGAACAAACGAGAGGTGAGAAATTGTTTTCTCGAAACAGATGGGGGAAATCCCTAGGAAAAAAGAAAGGCGCATGCGATTCGAAAGAATAAATAATTCTATAAAATAATCGAGAAAATTCTGGCAGAGCGTTATAGCGGAAAAACCGCAGAAAACCTAATCATACGATGCTGTGTTATTTAAGTCACTACCGACCATACGTTATCGCTATGTCTTTTGTTTTGTATTTTATGACAATTTTTTCATGTTATTAATTTTATTAAATCCATGATTTCTTTTCATTCATATATATATCTGATAAATATATTATATATATTTTTTTTGCTATATATGTATCACGACGACTTGTATTATTACCAGTATAAAAATATATACATATGTATGTATATTATTATTATAAGTTTTTATTATTGTATTATTACGAATAGTAAACGTGAATCTTATACTTTTATTCGATTATTTTGCATATTTTATATTTATATTTACGATGAAGGAAAAAAAAGAAGAAGACGAAGGGAGGATAAACATAGGATTATAGAATATATGAAAGAATGATCGTCTCGCGTCTGCTGTCCTCGTCGATGTGCGTTTACGAATCGTTCAGGTGGCTGAGCGCGAGGCTGCAATATTTCTAAATAAATGCCTAGCGAGCAAATTTGCGCAAAACCGCTGTCTTTTAAAAAGAGAAAAGCGAACGAGGAACAATTGGGAAATGAAAAGTAAAAAAATTTCGAATTTTAAAGCATATATATTTTTTATTTGTTCGTTTTGAAATGGCTCTCTCCACCTTCCACGCGATTTGTGCGAGATGCAAAGATCAAAGGGACAGAGACATCTCTCCGCTACCCGCGTGTCTTTCATTGTACAGATTTTTTCACTTTTATATAGTTATGTATATTTATCGTATAATGAAGAAAAGTGAGGAAAAGTAACGAAGGAGATAAGTACGAAAGTTGTTGTCGTAGCCGAATTTTTGGCTCGCGGGCCTCATCTTGCGTCGCCATTATTATTTGTACGAGAGAAAAATGTTTGTTTCTTTTTTTTAAATCTTTTTTAACGAATAAATGTGAACACGCCGAACGCTGTATAAACAGTAAAATGTGTAATTTTTTTCCCTTAAAAAAATATAAAATCCTAGATGTCAAATCCAATTTGACATCTTCCGTATACAATACAATAATTCGTCCGCATGATTACTTTTCGATAATTCGAGAGATCAAGTTTTCACAAATTTAATGATAATCTGCGAATCGCGAGCAACAAACGCGTTTGCGTACGGATATCCAACAACTCACGATATCCAACCGAAGGGTGAAAGGGAAGACGCGACGAGTCCGAGATATCTTGTCCAGTTCCATGCCGAGGGATGCCATCTCTCTGAGACGTGCCATCTGGGTAGCTCATTATCAGCGGATGCGACCACCAACCAATCACGATTCGATCCCTAGCTCCACTAGGTACATAATACACATGTGTATTATAGATATATAATGTACACATACTCATCCATGTATGATTACGAGGCACGTGTGCCATGTACTGAGTGACACGAGTACGCTTCTGGCTCTATTGAAATACTTTTGCAATCGGATTTTTCATATTATCAAAACATATAGTAAATGTATAACTTTTCCTTACTTTTAACGATTTTTATTATACGATAGTGTGGAACATTTCAATTAATTTTTGAATGAATTGAAGCGAATGCATTTTGACACGCGAGAAACTAATCAAGATGACGAGCATGACGGAAAAGAAAGATGAACTGTTTTGACGTTAAAAGTGTCACTCCGGCATCGATGCGTTGGGACTTTTCTCCCAGGCGAAGCTCGGATATTTCGCGATGGCAAGGGTGACGTTTCGATCCCAGGGTGAAACAGGGAAAATCCCATGTGGAATTTGCCATATCGGTCCTTTCGCTGTTGGACGTTGAATTGTTTCGACCGGAGTCGCTCTCGTTGCATCCATATGCAGATCCTCATTGATATGACAACATTTACATACTGCATATTCGCTCAGGACGACACTCATCGTTGATGCAACGGAGCCGCGAGTGTAAACCCTGTCGACAGAATATGTACATTTTCTCTTTCTCCCTCGCTCTGTCACTCTCTCTCTCCGTCTTTCTCTCTTTCTCGCGATTGTTGGCTTCCCCATTGTTGGCTTTCCAACTGGCAGCGCGTTTGATTGACATTATTGCTCGGACCGTCGCTGACACCAGATTACATTTCTATTTGCATACATTCGCGGAATCGCTTTAATCCTCCGGGCGTGACTCTCCCGATTTCTCTTTTCCTCTTTCCCTCTCATCCTCGCTTAATCTCCTAAATATTATAGAGCCGCAAGAGCTCAACCACCATCGTGCTCGTTTCATTTTCGATAGAAGTTTTCGAAATATCTGCACTGTTTTTTCTATTCTGTGGCTGACAAAATAATTTATATTTTTTTATAATATTGCAAGTCTGAGAAAATAAAATTTTATTTTTTCATTTTTCTCTCGTCAGCAAACTCGGTAGCCACAAAAGATCCAAGAAAGTGATAAAAAAGTGAGAAAGAAAGAGTGATTTTCCATGGGGTTAATTCACCGATTCGATCCGGTCGATTAACGTCACGTCGAAAAGAACAATGCGTTTATCGTGACGAGAAAATAACGAAGGGGTTGGCTCGGTGCATGGATCATCGTGAGAGTCGGGATCGCATTCGAGTTAACTTTTTTTCGTGAAGAGAGCGCGCGTGCCCTAAACTTCCACTTTGTACTATGCCCCTTATTACTATTATTCTCAACTCGAGCGTTAACTATAAATAACATGACGAATTTTACCAACTATATAGCACAGAGATTCATAATGTGACGCAGCCAAAAGATTTCGATTCGTTATGAATAATGACTTAACACGATAATTATCCATTTTTTATTTTAATAAATGTGTAAATTTAAAACTACACGAAGATAAATATTGAGAAGAAGTTTGATTCCTTGTGAATAACAAATTAAAACGATAATTATTTATAAATTTTTCATTTCAATAAATGTGTGAATTTAATACTCCATGAAGATAAATATGAATCAATAATGAGCAAGTTTAAAATATAAAATGTCGCAGAAAATGATAATTGCGACAAAAGATAAATATTGAAAAGAAAAAGAAGGCACGAAATCTCGTAAATAACGAACGTCCGATCGAGAGTGCATACGTGACAATTATTATCTCATTCGAGTTGCGATTCATTAAAGTTGCTTACGCTTAAAGTTGATTCATGAACTTTGTTTATTTACGTCGCCACAAATGACTCCAATGTTTTTACAATTTTCGCGCGCGCACGCTTTCATGAAATCCGATACGCATTTTGTTCTCCTTTCTCGTTTGAAAAACGTAATTCGGATCGATTTTTTGAAGTACTCATTACAGTGCGGCGCGAAAAATCACGACGCAGTTGTAACGAATGACGTTATCGGCCTCGACTCGATCCGATAGCGCGACGAGGCAAAGGAAAAATCGAGGCGAGGAGCAGGAAGGCGGGAGATAAAAAAGACGCGTGCATGCATAGCAATAAAGAGGCCGGCGCCGAGCTGTCTACCGCACTCACTCTGTTTCTCTCTTTCTCTCCGGCTCTTTCCTTTCTCCACTTTTTACCTGCTACTTCGTCTCTTTTTTTTTTCTTTTTTCACTGGTCTGACAATGCTTCAAACACTTGTTGTACATTTCACGTCCAAACTTACTATTTTCATTTTTTTAAATCTCTTTGTTCACTAATTTTATCAAATTTAATTATTATTAGTGAATAATGAACATTTTTGTATATGGAAAAAAATTGGGTGATAATATTTATGCGATTTTTTATTCGGTGTCTCGATTTTTTGTAGTGAAAATTAATTATGTATGACGATGGCCGAAAATTCGATTAAGATCGCAAGTGTTTTGACACGCTCGTTGACCACGCACTTGGTCGGATCGCGATTATCAATTAATAACTGTCGAATAAAATAAAAGAAAATCTCATTCCGCTACACGGACCGTGACGAATTTTCGTTTCCTCTTGCGTGACGTCGGCAGAAAGTGTGGAAGGGAATTCTCGGCGAAGGCGGGGTGTAAGGGCTCGTGCGAAATTCCGCACCTTCGCGCTCGACGTTCGCACTCGTTTGTTTTTCCTCGAGAAACGCCCCAAATTTGCATCGAGCCCCCATGGCGACATGAAATTCTTTCTCTCTGCTTTTTTCACGATCTTCAATGCGATCCGACTCGCCGGAACAACGGAAGGGTTTATACTTATGAACGATCAGATTATTCCAACCCGAATTTATTCTGTCTCGAAACGACCCTAAATATTCTTCGCTTCTTGATGCTTTTCCCTTCGAGTTCAATTGTAACTTGATCTCATCATCACAATAGACAAGATAAAATCATTTTTCAGATAAATTTAATAAAAAAAATTCTTTCAATCCAAATTATGATTCATATATATCATTAAAGGGGTTGATTGAACACCAAAATGTTATTAGATAAAGATCTGAATTTAAAATACGTTTTAATTTGGATGAAACTGGAGATTTTGAAAAAAAAGTGCACAAAAGTGCTCTTTTCAGAAGTCGATGACAACGAATAAGTCAATAGACCAAGTTCAAATTAAATATTATTTTCCGAATAATTGTTTGACAGTTATATTTTCAATCGAATATTTTAAAGTGTATAGTAACCATTAGTATTCCGATGATCCAAAAAGGAAAAAATAACCTGACTAGAGAAATTTAGATCCGGCAGCCGTAACTACCGTACGGGCCTGACGAGGATCAGGTATGGCAGCCGGAAAACAGTACCTATGCGTAGCCTTGATCCGGTTCTGACACGGACCACGTTTGTTTGCCGGATCACGAAGTGTGTACGTACGGAATCCATACGCAACCCTGATTCGGCCCTGATCAGGCCACTTTTTTCTCGCCGGAACACGACAAACGTACGTAACCCGTGCATTCTCATGATCCGGCCCACGTTAGGCGTTCGTTGTACGGCCCGGAGACGTGATTTTGTTTTCCGCCTGAACTATTACTTTACTCGAAATATTGACAAATAAAGGGATAAAAATCTCTAACCTCTACAAAAAATTGATTTATATTTTTCTGAACACTAACATCACCGAACTGTTACGGGCCTCGTCAGGCAAACGTACTACAGCCGAATCCTGTCGTTCGGCTACCTGATCCGGACTTTTTCCAAGCCGGATCTAAATTTCCAGTCGGGAACATGTTCGAAAATTTTCAACACTCGCTGTCAATTGACTAGTGAATACCTGATCAACTACCATAAAAAAATGAATCGTTCATTCGAGCCACCAGAATATCAAAATTCTTTATTCATCCGGAGATGAAAACGGTAAGTGATTGAGACAAAGATAGAGAGAGATTGAGTGAGGTGAGCGAGTGTGCTGGTGATTAGAGAGTGTATAAACAGGAAGGGCGAACAGGATGGCTAAGCTTCGTATACGTGAGTGCGGTTCAAGCTTTTGCTCGGAGCGAGTAAATATATGATGCATGTATGCATGTTGAAGGCATAGAGCGAGCAATCGGTATATACCGTAATTAGTCAGTAGCTCAATGGTCGCGGCTATGCAAACGTATCTAGAATTTCTCGGCCTCTTAACACAACTGTTCAATATCGATCAATATTATACCTTCCTATTATTATATGTACGCGAATCACACAACGCTTATACCTGTATCGAATCGGTCTGGCTTCCATCTGATATTATCCATGTATATATACGTAGATCTAGTATAGTGTGTCGAAACAAACAGATCTTACTGTAATTAGGACCGTGAATAATGTTAGATCAGCCGGTGGTATAGCCGCATCAATTTGATAATTAATGGAATCGTGATCAATGTGTGCACTGTTCGACAAAAATATAAAAATAGCAGTGAATTCTTATTTTTTCAGTCAAAAATCAAATTTAGTACGATCGAAAACAACAAAGGAACAAACTATTCGTAAAAAGAATTTTCAAATCACATCCTACTATTAAAATAGTACTATACTATAAAGATAAATCAACTATAAAAATAGCAGTAAATTTTTTCATTTTTTTTAGAGTCAAAATTCAAATTTAGTACAATAAAAAACAGAACAAAGAAACAAACTGTCAGTAAAAAGAATTCTCAAATTGACTTTGCTTTTATTTAGATTTTTTTTTGAATAATAAAAATGAGAATTTTTTTTCGTGTTTTTTATTTACGGATTATAAATGAGTATAATTTGACCGTATCTTGAAATGTATTGAATATTCGGTGTATATTTGTCAGATTTATGCAATATAATAGACAAGGCACGTGTCTCGGACTACCGCACAATAATCGCGAGCGTATATAATTGGCTGGTTCTAATGCCTTTGGGGTGTTTGATCCGTGGATACGTAAGTGGTAAAAGTTACGAGGCTCGTGTCATTTTGTGTCGTCGAAACGTAAACGTGGACGGAGACTCAGAGCTCCAGCCATATATTTCGCCAGTCGCGAACAAAAAGAAATAAAACGTGTGTACCGCTCGCTTTGTTTCTCAAGCACGATGCTGCCAGTTTCGTGACTGGATACTCGCTAGATTCGCGACTTGTACAATGCAACGTACAATGCAGGAGAACGAGAGAGAACGCGAGAGATAAAAAATAAGAAATAAATCTTTGTCATCGTCGAGTTTGTAGCTCGAATCTCATATGTCCGATTCCGAGCCAGAGATAATTCTCCATTATATTTCGCAATCCGACCGGCGGCGAGCTCATTACGATAACTCAACCTTTATCCACAGCAAACCTTCTCATTTTTTTATCAATTTTTTATTTCTCCGAATCCATTATTTTATCATTCGCTCCTTCACTTGTTAATTACAACTATTAATAAATAAATGCACATTCGATGGGAACTATATAAAAATCGAAAAAAAAATCGAGTGGAATATTTCGAATGGAAAGAAATATGTAAGGTAGGGGTAAATGGTGGTTAACCCGAGAAAAGTTGAACGGGTCGAACGGGATGAGGAGGAGTAAATGGGATTGGAGTTTGCGGTGTGAGAAAGAGAGAAAATAAGCAGAGTTGAGCGCATATATGGGTAAGTCTCGATTCGGTAGGTTATAAGAGAGGCATATAATTACAGAACGCTTAAATGGCAGACCGAAGCTTGCACGCGTCGCTATTATATGATGCATGGGAGTCGAATTTCAACCCTATACTAGACTAGCCGCACATATATCCAACGGTTCACTCTTGATACGTCGCTCTCTCTCTCTCTCTCTCCCTCACTCCCTTAGCTCTCGATCCTTTCCCTCCTTCGTTATATCGTGCATGTGTATTGTCCGCTTAATAATAGCCCACCGTGAGCAAAGTGCGGGGGCAAGCCTCCCCCGTCTCTCTCTCTCACCGCGCGTACGCCACTGACACCATATAATCACCATATATGCCAAGCTTCGCTTCATGATTCATGCGTATTACGAATATTCAATATATAGCATTCACGGATAAAAGACCCCCTCTACACCGCGAGACCACGAGAAACGGGGGAAAAATGCGACGAGTTATCGATAAAGTTTGAAATAACGCATCCATATTTTTGCAAATCGAAATTCATTTTTTCGAAAAAATCCGATGAAGGCTACAAAATTTCATTCTTTTTCCATGAACAAATTATTCGTGAAATTTAGCTTCGGAGTTCTCAGGGGTTTTTGTCGCAGGCTCGTATAACGCGGAGATATCCATTTATTTATCTATTTATGCAGAAATTTATCGTACAAGTGCGTTCAGAGCCATCTTCTCCATCCAAGACCGTGTGAATTTCGTCCTTTCTCATACTTTTTTTTAAACGATCGTGGTTCCTCGGAACTTTTACCGATTTGCTTCTGTGCACAAGCTCTATTTCTGACCCAAGTTCGTATTTATGTATAGTGTACAGTTCAAGAGATCCTATTATATGCAAAATATTTGGAATATACGTGGAAAGGAAAAAGCCCCTCCGGATATATACGGTGGAGAGAAAATATCGATGTCTCGCCGGAGTAAGAGGCGCGAGAGAATCGCCGGGCGATCATAAAGGCCATATCTTCGTCTCGAGCGATCGTTCGGTGGAGTTTTATACTATACGGGAACGATCGAACGCTTCGAGAGGATAACCGAGACTTCTTCTTCTTCTGCTTTTTCTTCTTCATCCACCATCCTCTCCTCGCTCGGTTACGATGCGCCGAAATGGATTCGCGAGAAAACCTTTCGGAAATATCGAAACGAGCGTGTACGTGTATTTTCCAGATTTTTCTCATTCCCTCTCGTTATTCCTACTTCCAGGGACAATACTGTGGCCACGCGAGCGGAACGAGAAAATCTAATCGAGCCGAGAACTCGAACGATCTACACCATTTTTATGTGCCTTATGAAAATTACCGACGAAGAAAACACACGCTCTCATCCATCAGTTATTTATATCCTCAAAGTACAAAGCGCATCCTCGAAAAAACGATTCGCCATAAATCAAAGTTTATACGTGCCATTTTTCTCAAATAATTTCTAGAAACTTTGAAACATCGCGTTCCCACTCATTTTTATCAAATTTTATACAAACTTGAAGTACTTGATCCATTCTTTAAATAATGAATAAAAAAAAATAGTATAGTTAAATTCATTTGTAAATTAGCCTGACAAATAACTCGTGAAATGAATAAAGAGCTGTCTCATCTCTGGAGAAAAAAAATTGAGTGATTTTCTCCAGTAATTTAGTTAGTGGCTACTTCGGCATACCTTCGTCTCTCTGCTCCCTATTTTAAAAGCGTTTCAATTTCCTCAAGAGACTCGCATTGTATTCCGTCTTGCTTATTTTTCCATCTCGTCTCTGCATCGCCGAGATGTAACGTCTCCTCCTTTCGTTCTCACATTTAAACTCAAGATGCTTTCGCCTGCCGGTTTTAATTCGGGAATAAGGAGAGTTTCACGTTGCCCGTGGGTAATTACCGTCCCGAGGAGCTCCAGACGATCAACAGCAACCCGAATTCGCAGCCTATATTCACTTTGTTACTTTAACTAGCTGGCAATTCGTTTAGAATGTCTTCAGACACCAGGTATATACGTCTATCCAACGTTTATTCACCTACGAAATGTCAAGTCGTTATATACCATGAACGCAGCCTCTTGAGATAATCCTCGAGCCATTTCTCTCCCTGCATGCTTCTTAAACACTAATTCAATTGTTTTTACTCGAGCGTCTCTTCAGATGTACACTTTCGCCAAAATTTCACTTCAGTTCTTATTTTTGTTAAATTATTCTAAAAATGGACATAAAAAATGTATCCTCGAAAAAATATGAATGGCAGATAATGAAATCGTTCATTGATTTTAACTTGATCTTTGGATTTCGTCAAGTGTCGATAACTTTCCTGTCTCGAGATATTTTTCAATTAAATAATATCTCATTGATTTGATCAAAAAATATTTATATAATTTCAATAAACTTTTAATTAAAACTCAATTCTTTTTTAGTTAGAAAAATTCATCTAAATTCGGTATGATAGAACGTTTCAAATTTTTTTTCTCAGTGAGTATGAACGTATTGTATACCAATGTATCTTCATTCTTCCCCGACTGTATATATAATCCATGTATCACCTTTTAAAAATGCATATCCTTCGTTTTTCAAACATAAGGTACACATATACAAGTCCACCGTACACAATTACTCGAACGGGAATCTCTTGATTTATTTTTTCCTCCCTAATTCCTGGATGAATCGGGAGTGAACACGAAACCGGCAATATCGAGGCATCATCTCGGTGATTTTTGTTTGCTCGCTAATCCCGAATCCATTATTATATCGTTGCTCGGGTATCTCGTGTGTCACCGTGTTTTAAAAACTCCATGTATATTCAGACTAACGTTTTTTTCGGATGGTGGCGGTCACGTGTTTGGTTTTCCTCTCAAATTCATCGGCTCAGGCGTTAGAGGCGATGTATCTCGCGCGTTATATACTGACCGCGAGGACAATCGAGAAGCGCAGGGAAATAGAAGGAAAGAGCGAGAGAGACGGAGAGTGAAAAAAAAGCAGTGAATCTCCGGTCGCGTCGATGATGCGAAAATACTGGCACGCGGCCTCTCATCTCTAGCCATCGCGGGGATTGATCCGCGCCACGTGTCCTCAATGCAGCAATCAGCGTGGTTGAGTGACGGCGCGGTCGTACACGAGCCCGCCTCCCGAAAACTCCAATTTCTCTTGCCCGGAGCCTTAATGCTTTATTTATGAACGATTCGAAAAAAGCGGTCACTCGTACCGCTGCATCATATACCCCACCGACTTTTTCTATACCTCATCATTTCTTTGGCTAGTTTTTTCTTCCTCGATTTCCTCCGACTCGCGTGGGGATTGAAAAAAAGAAATGAAAGATCCTTTTGTCGTGCTTGAGCCACTTATCGAGTATCCGCTGTCCAGCGAGACAGGAATTTGTCCCAAAATATTAAAAGGAATTCTAACCCCATTCAGCTATAAGGGACACAAACGGGGAGGTTTATTCCGAATTGAGGCTCCGTGTCGGATCCTTCGAGGGTATACCAAATGAATTTTTATGCCTATCAAATTATCCTGTCCGGCGCAGGGAAACTCGAGATCCTCGACTATAAAAACTTTACTATATTTTCCACCATTATGTGTGTCTGGATTCGCTCGCGGAGATGAACCGAGCATATGTGCCAGACCGATTACGAATCCGCATATTTCACCGCTTTCGCGCCACTTTCTACTTTTTATTCTTTTTATAATCTCGCATTATCCGACCTGCGGAATTATGCAGAATTAATTCCATCGTGCGGTCCGGGCAAGATAACTTTTTTGTCCCCTCTGCTTTCGTATTAATTTAATATCATCAGGCATTAATTTTTTAATTCTTAATCGGATATATAGGGAGCGACTCAAAAGCTCAAAGTTTCGTCCCTGCGGTCTCCTTGGGGTTTTTCTCCGTATGAGGTCTCCGGACTCTTTTTATCTCTTTCTTTTTTTTTATTTACGTCTATCGCGCACGCATCCAACACCTGTTCGGAGTTCATTCACCTGCTTTCACTTTTTTTTTGTCACACTGGATTAGCCGGGACAGTCGCTCGGGGTAGTCCTTTGTCGCGGTGTCGGTAAGGCCCAGAATCGCCGCGGGAGTTCTCTTCCCCCATGCGATGATCCACATTATCCCATATACACGATCGCTCTTCTTCGCCTCCCAATTCCGCCGGATTTATTGTTTCGGCACTCGGGGTGTGGTAAGCCGAAGAGACGCTTCTTGTTTTCTCCTAGGAGGAAATCCCCGGTTTTCTCGCAATATCCCAGGGTTGGAGTATTTCATATTGAATAGCTGCGTGTCCCAATATAATGAGGAATTACCGCTCGAGGAATCATTGGAACACAATGCTCTCTTTGATCTCTTGCGCTTCGAGAATATTGTCATGGCTAATGAAACGAGATTATATTTTATATTTTATGCCTCGATGAACTTTTTACTTGTCACACCGAAAGGAAGTAAAAGGAGAGGCGGACAAAAAGAGACCTTTTGGCAGCTGATTGAAAAGCATATCGATAATACCCCACCTTTGACATTGAGACGAATTCTCCGCAACGTCATTGTTAAAACAAGTATCGAGGTTGTAGTCGATGGGTGAAAAGCAGCGTGTAATTATTTTCTCCTCTCTGGCGTATAATTTAGGGTGTAGACTAGCTTGTAAAGTGCGCCGGGGACACGTAGAATCCCGAGAGCCCCGGAGGAGCGTTTGGCATCGACAGGGCCAAGTAGGGTGCAACTGACAGCGGAAGACAATTAGCTTTCTGATACATGTGAACGAACAGTGGTTTGTCGCGCGTTAGAATGTCACTTTTAGGAATCTCGAGCATCTAAACATTGCGAAATTTAATTATTTGATGCAATTTGTTTTAGGAGAATGGTTATCGAAATTGAAATGTTGAGGATTAAATAAAAATTGGTGATTACGTTCTTCAGCCCAACATATGATGATGCAAGTTGTTGAGGGTAATCTATTTTGTTATGGAAGGAGAAAGAGAGAATACTCCATTTTAAACTTTTATTAAAGAAACGGACAAAATGTGATTGATAGATATGCGAAGGCATACTAACTTTATTCAATCAATAAAAGAAACGAACCAACACAATCATGCATATCTGAAAGGCAATGACTTTTCATATTGGATCCTAAGGAACATGCTCACCAAATTTTATAAAATTATTACCTCTTTCAATTTCCTATGATTTTAACACTGGGAATGCTGACTGACTGGATATCCAACCTCAGGGAAAATCAAATACTGAGATATTCTCAAAATGGAGATAAAAATATTATTTTCAAGTAGGTGTACAATGAGGTTATTGTTAAATTCTTTTATAATCATTTAAATAGTTTTGATAAAAGTTATGTTTCCCTTGTCGGTGATGATGACCAATTTCTTTCTTTTCTTCTGCTTGTGAGTCTTTATAGGCTTCTTCGTAACTCCGGACCAGGGAGAACCCGGTAAATGCGTATAATCCAGCTCGATGTCCGAATCGTACTTTATTGGTACGCATTCGTGTATATCCAGATTCCAGGATTCACCCTCCAGACAGGACTCTTGGGGATAGTCATCACCCTCTGGATTCCGAAGAAAATAATTTCCAAAGTAATGACAGACTCAAGTAAAAAGGTTATATTTATATGGTTAATTAGAGAATAAATGAAATAAGGGATGAAATTTACCGGGCTGACGGAATTTGTGAGTTGTTGAATCTTGAATTTTCGAGTATTGGGGAAAGGTCGTCGAGAATTCATCAGTGATGAACGTCGCTGATGTTGGATCTGGCCTGGTATATAACTCTGGATCGGCGGTTTCATTATTGTGCGTGACATTTTTGTCTTTCGGGCCCACGAAAATCGCACAAATCGGTGGACTCCAGATAAATTGGAATGGAACAAAGTATAATATTCCTCCGCAGAAGATGAGCATTCTCTGATAAGACTCCTTATCTCGCGGGCACATCGCTGGAGACGTGCAGACGATCATCGGTGGTGGTGTCACCGGAACATTTGGAAAGAAGCCCCCGGTAGTTGAATCGATTATTGGAATGATTCCGGGGAATATCGGTGGCATCAACCAAGGTGGAACCATTCCAAAGTTCGGTGGCATTGGCAAAGGCAATGGCAGCTGTGGTATCACGCCCACCGCGTTTGAAGTTCCTGAGTCACTCGCGCTATGCGAAATTTCTGGCATTCCGACGAATGAGTATGGAGGACCGAAAAATGTCGATTGCTAAAAATTATATTTCGAAAGTCTATTTAACTAACAATACAAAGTTATACCACAAAGAACGACCTAATTATTACCTTATCTTCTTCTCGACGCTTCGAATGATTGAAATTTTCGCGAATTCTACGAGAGCGCGTATTTTTCGGTCCTTGAGGTTGATTAGCCCTCCGATTAATGAAATTATCTGAAACTATCAGAGCCGTTCCAATCTTGTATTTGTGGTATTTGATAAATTTTCTTCGAGCATGACAAATCGTGATACACATGGAGCGGGCTAATGGAATTACGCATGAATTTATTGAGACAATCCTTTATTGTTATTTTGAACTTATCGAACGAACGACGTTCTACATAAATATAGTACAAACATACATAATCCCATTACACCTATTGAATAGTGATCGATACTATTCAACAACAAATGAGAGCGATATCATAAAAAATGGTGTGAATTATTTAAAACTTAAAACCTTGAAAGGCGTTCGACGTTTCTGACGGTCGATCGTAATTGATTCGCAGGACTTGATTGAGGAAAGTGGAGAGCTGTCTCCGCTCGCCTCTGCGATCGATGCAAATGACTTCGCACGGTATGGCGTTTGTCAGATCTAGAACCGGTCGTTCGGGTGCCATGAGTGTACTCAGGATTCCAGAATGTGGAAGAATTTGACTGAATTGAACTGGAGTTCCTTTGGAATCGTGACAGATCATGTCGCAGGGATGAACGACTTGCAAGTCGAGTCTAGTTCTCTCATTCGTGAAGAGCTCTGCCAGATTAATCATGCTGAATCCTTCAAAATTAACCGGCTCCGGTCCGTGATCGTTCATGAAGCTTCGTCTGAGAGCTTTTTTGTATCCTTCGGAAAATAATTTCGAGAACGCGATGTTTATTCGGACGTTTTGCCCATCGGGGAACGTAAACGTCGACATCGTTTCGTTCGTCACGTCTTCTGGAAAGTAGAGACGAGCCTTTGGCGTTTTCGCCGTTTGGGAGGTTCGAGATCTCCCTTCGGACTGCCTCGGATTCATCGATGAAAGATAATTCGATTCTTCTTTTTTTCGCTCCTGCATAACAATTTTTCTCAAATATATTAATTACGACAAATTTCAATTAATCGAAATCATCGTTATCTTATTATTTTATTACCTGAGGGAAAAAGGGAGGATTCCCGAAATCGTTAATCCTCTCTTGATACCCCATCAACGACTTGGAAACGCGATTCAGAGATTGTTCACCCTGGAGCGGATCTTGGGGGAAAACAACTTTCTCCGAATCCTGCAATTTTTCTCTCTCTGGAAAAAAGCTCTTTGAAGATTCGCGAGGATGCTCTTCGCTCGCGAAGATGCTGTCAAATTTCAGCTCTCCGGTTCCTGTACGGTCGGTGTCAGAGCTCGAGAGCCCTGGGGGTGGTGCTCGTTCTCTCTTGTTCACTCCTCGATTATGATTGCCTTGATACGGTCCACCATGGCCGCGGACCTTGTTGAAAAATCGAAATAATCCACCGTTGTGGTTGTTCAAGTAATGAACGAGCTCAGCGTTGTTTCTTGGACATCGAGGATATTCTCGATAACAAACGTTCGGATTTCCTCGATTCGTGTAACCCGTCAGAGCCGATTTTCCGAAACTGACCAGAGGTGAAGATTCACCGATTGGTAGAGCTGTCAACAGACTGAATAAATACATATATGATTAATTTCTATCCAACATTACATCTCATTATTAGCTAGGAGATAATTTCTAAATTCTAAAGTTTTTCAATAAACGATCGTGGGATATTTCTTACTTTATTAATGGATTTCCTCGACCATTATCCTGTTTGTATTCAGAATTGCCTGGAATTACGCCAGTGGCGACTTCGCAAAGAATTCTCGGCACGCATTTCAGATCATCGTACTGGGAAATCGATGTCAGCGCTTCCAAAAGAATAATTCCCATCCCTCCAGAAATACTGAAAGGCTCTCTCGGATAATCATATTTAAATCCTCCTGGATCGTAGAATCCTGTGTAACCCGAATATAACTGAAATAACAAATTTTACCAAATTTTACTTAAAATTATAGTAAGAGTGTTATAAAATGTGTCAAAAATGTATTTAGATTTTTTTACTCTGGGAAGTCTTCTCTCACGATGGTAGTCGCTAACTTGACGTTGTGGATCCCGATAATTTGTTGAGTAGAATGGAGAAACTCTTCTTGAACCTGAAGAGACAGAATCTTCCGATGAACGTGAGATTCTTGAGTGAAACATTACCGCCGAAGCTAAATCGTTCATACACCTTTATTCATTTTTTGTAAGAAGAGAAAAAAAATAAGCATTAGCACTTTCTTCAAATGAATGAAATTATTTTTCAATTTCTTTGTTTTTTACTTACTCTAATAAATTTGTTGTGTTGTAAATTCGCTGAGGATTAAAAAAATCGCAGTTACGAATCTCCGGTCTCGATTCCGAAAATTCTTGAGAGTTAGCAATTCCGATACTTTTTTCAATTAGTGAAGACGATAAGAGTATAAAAAAGATTTTTGTAGTTAAGTCCATCATAGTTGAAAAATTAAAAAATATCAATTACGTTCAAAATGTTAAAAAAATGAAAGTGCCACTGTTTGCTCGTTCCGTTTGCCGTGGACTAATTCTTCTTCGTCTACCCACGTTGAGACTCGTGCAATCTTTTCCGATTCGTAAATATCACGTTATTCGCAAAACGATCGAGATTTCATCGTTCGATTAACAGTCGTCGAAAAAGCCGATCGGCAGAGAAACAATCGTCAAATAATTATTTCGCTCTTTATTGTTCCAAACGATTGCGATTTTTTAGCCGGCCTCGATGCAGTTTCACCTTTTACGCGATCCTTTCCGCGAAACTGTAAAAACGTTATAATCGCGAGCGAACCGACCGAAAGACAAAAAGTGACTGATCCATTCTCAAGCTTCTTTGAAAGTTTCAGAGTCGATCAAATGAGACTCGAGTGGGACGATGAGACCTGACGACGTTGGTCCACACTCTCTCTCTCTCTCTTTCTTGAGTCACCGGGACCTACATTTCTCCTGTTCAAGATCCGGTAATTGTCAGTTTCGATCTTTTAGCACTATTTCTGTTTTCACTCGAAGTCATCAAATTTTTGCACTATCTTGAAACCAATTAGTTTTTAATTATTACAAAAAGACGTTATTTTGTTACCATCGAAGAAGTTTAAAAGGATTGATTTATTAATAATTAAAAATTTAACGATTCTGAATGATTTTCTTCATTTCTCGTCAAAATAACGTGTTTAAATTATAACAAAAATTGTTATTCTAAAAAACAAAATATTTGAATCTTTTAAATGTAGATACTAGTTCTTTGTGCTTAAAAACCATTATAACAAATGTATATATGTACAATTAACCTTGTAAGAAGTAAAATTGAGAAAAACTATGAGACATCTAAGACTATTTTCAAATTAGTGACGTCGAATCCTGGCAAGCTCTTCCCCGTTTAGCGAGCTGGTGACACAGTCTCGGACTTCCGATAATATTTCCCAAAAAGATGCTCACGAGATAATTATCTTTCATTCTGCTTGGCGAAGCTTTGTACTGACTGTAAGAAAATAAAAATAAAATGAGTACAGATTAAATTAACGAAAAGAAAACAAATGCAGTTTGGCGAATGTCTCTACGTCCCATTTTTACGATTGTACCCACGTATCGAAGTGAAAGTAAAAAAATAAAGTTCGTCAGTTCAGAGTCCAGAAATATTCGACAAACCTCGAATCATTAAATACTTAATTTTTCTCTTTTTTCTTGATCTTGCAAAAAAATTAAGATCAATTATGTGCAACGCAGTAAACGATTATGCAAATGAATTTCCACAAAGTTAGAAATTGCACGACAATTATAAAAAAAACTTATAATTTATCATGATGTCATGCGATTCTAAAGATGTGATCAAAGATCGTCAAAGAAATGGATCTCGCAATGAACGTCACAATTATACATATCATTATTCTTCGTAGACGTTTGCATGCACATAAGTTGGGAAACGAATTTCCAGTTCTACGGTCGACCAAAAGTTATAAAACGAGTACCTGAATATAACATTCCAATCAAGGGTCGGCTGCTTCTCCTTATTGACCAATGTCAATCCGGCGTACTTTGAGCAGATTCTTTCGAACACGCAAACATCCTCACCGAACTCCGTCACCAATGCTTTTTCCACTTGAGCGACATCGTACGATTCTGCGCCCCTAGGTACGTACCCGAGTGATCTTGTTACTCGGTTAGTGTAAGTTTCTGTTTGAAAGAAAAACAATGATTTCAAATAAATTTTTACAAAATTTTTGAAATTATTATTTTATAATTAATTTTATAAACAAACAATTTCGCTTTATTCAATTTCATTTTTGTGATCTATAAATGAATAAATAGCACGATAATTATTTTTGTTGCATCGATTCTTCAAACGTCTTCATTTGAATCAATCTTGGACGGTGTGATTTCCGTCGATTTTTTGCAGTTGGAGCGAGAAAGCGCGTATCCATATATACAATAATAATAACCGGATACACATACGGGAAGCTCGGAGGCACTTTCGCTTTCTATTCGCCTTACGTGCGATCGTGCTGTGCGTGGCTCGCGTGTCCAAGTGAGTGCGACAGCAACAGGTAAACTCAACGCTCCGAAGAGCTTCTCATTCGACATTCCCGGCGGCTTCGTGCATCAAGAACGTTTTTTTTTCGTTCCGCGTTGCGATAATCGTCGCGTCACGAAAATTAGCGAGATGAAGTAGAAGAAAAAACGAGAAGCAAGGAACACCGGAAGCGAAGTGAAATTATGATAATACTCACGTGGATTGAGAGAATATGCGAGTTTCTTAACGAAATTTGTTATTCTGACTGCTGTGATTATCACTGGAAATCCAACCAACTGCACCGGCAATTCGAATGGTGGCTCCTGCGGTGCCGATGCGACATCACTGAGGACCAAAACGCTGATCAACGTAAGAACGATCCAGGCACGAGATAGACGCATTTTTTGAATATTTTTTCAAAACTTGACAGCTCTTGAACATAAAATTGATTATTTAAAAAAAATTAAATAATGTTTTATTCATTTAACTCACGATGCAAAAATAAAAATAAAATTCACAAGCAATATTACAATATAATTTTAAAGCACGAGAGAAAAATAGAAACGTCAGCATCGCAATTCCGTAAAATAAAATCAAACTTTCGCGTACTTTGGATTAATGTTAAATTGAGTCCGATTAGAAAAAGCGAGGAAAAATAAGAAGATGAAGAGTGCAGGAACGACGGTGTGTTTCTTTGGTAAAAACTCGTTATCGAATGAGTAGCTCGTCGCGACTTCGGAGCACGTTGCACGCTCCGGGAAAAGAGAAAGTCCACTTTGAGACGAGCGCCCCACTCGGTGTCGTCACATCTATAGACACAGAAATACAACTTATATCATTCAAGAAATCTATTATGCACCATGATCAAACACTATTCAACTGAACGGACATTGACAACTAAATTTCTCAATGTTAGACAATGTCAAAAGATAAAAAAGAGAGGAAAAAATCAGATTTTAGAAAATATTTCAGTTAAAATATTTATATTTTGAAGCTTCGAAAATATTTAACATAATTCGATGTTGATCCAGAGCGCCCTATCCTCATCATATTTTTAAAGAATAAAAATAATAATAAATTTTTACCTATAAGCACGTACGCATTTATCGATATTAAACGATTATACTTCGGTGATCGTATTATTGATTGGTCAATCCTGATGTACTCCGATATCGTGGAACTTGTTCAAGAGCGAAAAAACCACAACAGGTTTTTTCGCATTTTTTATTGATCAATTCTCCGAATAGCAAATCGTTTGGCACCCGATGATGGTGTCAATGGGTCATGCGAAGAATAATAATTTGCCTCACGTTATACGTAAACATTTTAATACCTCGGGCGACAATCTGACTCATTCTTTGATTGCTTTTTCCATTTTTTGGTACTTTACATCTTTTACGAAAACTGTGTAAATTATACTGAGGATTCCGTAATTCTGTTAAAACCTCCATTGGTCATGCCGGATTTTCATTTTCACGCGTGTCGTCGTTCACGTATTCGTTTACCTGGTATACTTAGTTCTTCGTTATACGAATTTATTATCTTGATTTTTTGTCTTTAGTGGTACATTTTCGAAGAATTTTTCTTATGCTCTGGTGAAAATTTTCGGTTCAAAAAAATCTCTACCCCGGAGTGGAGCTTCCATCAAGTAAATTTTTAAATCCTGAAGGTAAAAATTATATTTTTTTTCAATGGTTTTGCGAGAGGAGGCAACGAGATGATCGAAGAAAGTATTCAAATAATATTCACAGCATTTTCAAAAGTGATTAAAAAATTATAATTCATTCTTGACATATCAAGAATCAATTTTTGATCATAAAACCCCAATGCAATAAAATATTAAAAAATTATTTTTTTAATTGAAGATGACTTGAATTGGAATTAACTATTTTTAATAATATCAAAAGCATTTTGAGAATCGATTAATAAAATCAGACCTTTATTGAACTTATTCTCCATGGGTTTTTTCTAATTTTTTCGTCACAAAATCGTGACACATAAAATTAAAAAATAAACTTTGTTAACAAGAAAATCGTTGTTTAAAAAAATGAACATCCTCGTATTAAAATTCAAATAGTAAATGGCGAGCATAATAGCCGTAACGTGACCTCCGACGAGCGAATGACTTTTCCGAAATGTGAAAATACCGAAAATTGAAGCGATGATTTCTCCAGTTTCTCCGGTCCGTACACGAGAATGATCATTCGCAAAGCTTCTCCATCAAAGTTTCCCAATTACAAGGGACACTCGCACTGCCGTAAAAGAGCGCGTCGTGGCGTTCCCTCTTGGTTAAATCGTCATTCGTACACACGAATACATACATACATATTGCATTTCTCCGAAAATTCGTGTGATCGTCCGTTCACCCTCCGCCCACGCGCTCGTACAGAAACTCGTATACATAAACTATAAATCCTGATGGAAGAAACATTCTTTCTTTCGAGTAAGGAAATTGGAGTCTCCGCTGGGCATTCCCTGTACAGCTAGAATAATGTTGTTGAAATTTATAGTACGAAATATACAGTTTTCTCGGCTGGTGTCCTTTTTACGCGCGTCGACGCGATGACAAGCGTATCCGGCGTACGATCGTAAGGAAAAAGAGCACGAGACGGCTCTCCTCTGCTCATAACCTCCATAACTACTAATAGACAGACAACCTGCTTTCATTATTCCGAGACTATTGCCAGTATTATTCGTCTGTATACAACTTACTTCTTATTTTTATAACTATATAACGTACAATAACAATCCCAATCGCAATTTAATCATACTCGAGTTTCCCTTTAACTATACGCATACTCGTATGTGTATTTTTGTATTTTTATACATATTGTACACACATATTTATAATTGAGCGACATCTCGTACTTTTGTCTTTTTCCTGTTTTCATTTCTTGTACTTTCATTTTACTCCACTTCCTTTTTTCCCATGTGCATGGATTTGTGCTTGATCAGATGGAATTGAACATCCAGAGATAATTTTTGATTAAACTTTGCAATTTATTTTTATGTCACAGCAACTTTTTTTCATCACCGGATTTATTTACAATATAGTTATAAATATATAAAATAATATTGGTTGACAGCGAGATTATTTGCGTTTAGTTTTTTACATTTTTTATAATACTATGAAAGTATACAATACACAGAAATATTTTCGTTTTTATAAGAATCTGCATTCGATATGATGAACAATGATATTTTCTAACTCAATGAGGACTAGTGTGTGCTTCAGATTTTTAGCATTTATTTAATAAAAACTAAATTCGTAAAAGTAACCAAATTTACGAAGTTTTATGATTATTTACAATCAGCATGCTACTTTATAATGGAATGTATCAATATATACAATATCGTTCATGCAGTTTTCGCTCAGTATACAAATTTACAATTAGAATTTATAACTAACAAAAAACGTCGTTGCACAATTCAATTGACAAAACATTATTGTCTGTACGTTAATGACTTCGTGATGATTTTAACGCCTCCGAATTTTTTTCATCATATTTAGAACGCTGGAACGGGGTAGAGGACACGTAGGATAAAAATTGTGGCACCCTTGGCCTTCGATGCCGGCGATAAGTTGACCCATATGAGCGGCGAAGTGATATCGCGAGGCGACTTCCGCCATCGTTGACAAGCTTGTGTCCCTTGAAAAAAGAAAAATTCACTAATTACGTAATTATACTTTTCAAAGATGCGCCGATAAGCAATAAAAACCAAAATGCATTCAAGCTAATGATAAATAAACGAGCAATTCTTAATAATGAATAATGATGAATAGCGTGAAGTAATTATAAACTGCGAATTATTCGCTCGTTTCACAGAGAGTGGAAATCGCCAGTCGCTCTCGTACTTCGCAACAAGAACCGTGAATACCGTGCATGCATAGTAATAAAATAATAATACACGCGAGAACAGGGACAAGGCGAGTTGGCTGACTTTTACTTTCGAATTCGATCGCGAAACTCGATCGCGAAAAAACACGTTCCGTCTGCACGCGACTCTCACTCCCTCTCTCTTTCAAGAACTCACTGTCCGCCTCTATTGTACGTTCACGAACATCAAGAAAAAAAAATGCTAAATATATATCTATGTACGCGTCTGTATTAAATTACCATCAACGAGTCTCTCTCGTTGCATTAAAACGTCATTAGTCGGAAGCTCGAGGCAACTTCTTATCCCATATAGCGAAAATTTCATTAACGCGAATTTACATTTCGAGAAAGTGAGATCAAATTTTCCCAATGCTCCTGAATTATCAATTATTATTTTTTTCAATCCGCGATATTTTTTTATTTTATTATCATTTTTATCGAATAAAGTGAATGATGTTAAAATTGTTATTTCATTTCTTATCCCATATAGCGAAAATTTCATTAACGCGAACTTACATTTCGAGAAAGTGAGATCAAATTTTCCCAATCCTCGTTCTTGAATTATCAATTATTACTTCTTCAATCCACAATATTTTTTAATTTTATTATCATTTTTACCGAATAAAGTGAATGATGTTGAAATTTTTATTTCGTTTGACATATCCATGTATCGTGAATTTAATCATGTAAAATAATGAAGGAATAAATTCCAATATATGTGTATACTCATATAGAATCTCGTCGACTTTTCCAGAAGAAATAAAAGACACTTGTATACGCTGGAAAGTAAATTGGTCTCAGCGATTGCGATTCCCCTTCAAGTTAAAATCCGTGATTCGCGCAAACGGATCGCGGCTGCTTTCGGGGCTATCGTATTCTGATAAGATCATCAGTGAATTGGGAAGGTATGGAGTCGTCTTTTTGACGACAGAGAGAGGAGGAGGAAACGATGATTTTTTTTTATTTTTCGTCTTGTTACGAGCTCGAGGGGAAAAATCGTTTACGATCGAAAGCGAGAGTGTTCGAACTCGTCGACCGGCCGGGGCTAAATAA
Organism: Cremastinae sp. B BG-2022a; assembly: GCA_030522605.1. Taxonomy (NCBI): domain Eukaryota; kingdom Metazoa; phylum Arthropoda; class Insecta; order Hymenoptera; family Ichneumonidae; species Cremastinae sp. B BG-2022a. Next base: position 1,394 of record JAPYYX010000663.1, on the reverse strand, counting down.
TACTCATCGGAGGATCGAGGAGAGTGCCGTTCCCTTTTCCAGGCCGCGAGCACACGGAATAACGAATAAACGAAAAACGACTTTTTAGCTTCTCCATCTTGATCGCTATAACTCGATACGATTTCGTGACCAATAAAATCGACGATTCGCTCTTCCGAAGACTCCGCGCACACTAAACTAGACACTGTAACGTAACGATCTCGCATATATAAATGTATATGCGCGCATGTTACCTCTTATTCCTTTATTTCTCTTCACGATATTCGCGAAAACGCTTCGAGTTCGCATTTGCGTTTACACTCGCATAAAAGTAAATATAAAGCATACTCGATGTTTCCGGTACGTTGAGCTTCATCCTAATACTCCGGCGACAATTTTACTCGGCCTTATTTTTCTCTCTCTCTCTCTCTCTCTTTCTCTCTCTCTCTCTCTCTCTCTCTCTCTCTCTCTCTCTCTCTCTCTCTCTCTCTCTCTCTCTCTCTCGTTTCAAATTGGCGAAAACTTCATCCTTCCAACACACATCTATACAACACGAATGAAACAACGGAAAGATGTAAACAGAGTGATTAACATTTGCATAATGAAAAATACACTCTATTCGTTGTTAAAAAATATCCGAAAAACTGACAAAATAAAATCGGAGAAAATTTCGTTCCCGATATTATTCGTAGCAAATGTTTCGGGTTATTTTATTTTTGTGAGTGGAAGAAAGTTGCAGTCGTTATTTTTATTGTTCGCATTTAGTTGATGGGAATATATTTTGTGATTTTATTGGAGAGCGGGAGAAAGTAGTCAATCCGGTGTTGGATAACGCTCGGAAGAAAAGGAAAGTGCGGTCGTGCCGCGGGTGATCGGCAACGATCTCTCGATGGGTTACACACGCCGGAGGAGCACGAATGTTACGCGGAAGAAACGGAAGAAATAATGAAAGGAAAGAGTTTAAGCATCGGGTAACGTAATACGTTGAAAAATAGTCACGGTCAAATTTGGGTATTCAAAGCCCTGCAGACACTACTTCTTACATTCGTCTCTGTTTATACTTTCACAATCGAATCCCCAAAAAAGTGGCTTGTCGTAACGTCCAGTGATGTTACGTTATACTCTTTTCTCCGTTACTACATCGCATTTTCATATTCAGCGTTCGAGAAATTTCTCGTGAGCAAACTTGAAAAGAATTCACGGAATTAGATGTAAAAAAGTGAAAAGCAAAAAAAATGAGTAATGAGAATTAATGAAAAAAAGAGATTCTCAACGTGTTACGTCGCATCTACACAGATGTCTCGACGTTTCCTATTCGACGGGTTAATGAGGAATAGGTGGTTGGTTACACTTGATATTGACTGTTGTTCTACTAATAAAAAAAGATTGTCATCACTTGATGATATTTTAAACAA